>JAVJIF010027884.1:0-71949 GCA_038442645.1 Agave tequilana
AATATAAAAATTACTTTATTAATATCATAATATATTTTATTATTATATTAATATTTTATTATGTTAATATTGTAATAATAATTCAGTATAATAATACTATAATGATAATTTATTATTAAATTATAATTATATTTTACCTTGTTAATTTTATATTTCTATAATATTGCAATAATATTATAATAAAATTTATATTATAATAATTTCAAGTATTTTAATATTATAATTTTTATAACTATATTTTATTATTTTAAGATTTTTAATATTATATTTTATTAGTATTCTTAAAATTTTATTAATGTTCTTTAGATTTTCTTAAAATTTTATATTATTTATTTAGTTAATATTTTAGTAATAATTTTACTATTTATACTAATATTTTATTAATATTATTGTTATAAATAAAATATTAAGATTATTAATTTTTTATCTCAAATTTATTAATACAATTTAATTTGCAACAGTAGATTTAATTAAATAGTATTTATAATATTTAAATCACTGTTACAGTTAATTTTGTGGTCAACTTTTCCACTACACTTTTACATTCTAACCAAACACCGTTAAAAACACAATATACTTTACCATTTACACTTTCACTTATCAACACAAACACCGTAAAAACACAATATACTTTTCCATTTACACTTCACTTTATCAACCAAACACCGTAAAACACAATATACTTTTCCATTTACAATTTACTTTATCAACCAAACACCGTAAAACACAATATACTTTCCATTACACTTCACTTTATCAACCAAACACCGTAAAAACAATATATTTTCTATGCTACAGTTCATTTTTCCATTCTCATTTACGACTTACGATTTGCGACGTTTTGCAACGAAACAAACAGACTTGGGAGATATACATGCTAAGATGTCTGATAGTTCATACTTCATAGTTCATTAGTCGATGTTCTTTCCTTTTTGGGTTAATTGCAGATACACATCATATATTTTAACACTGAACACTACTAATCTCTCAACTTTTTTATTAGCAGAAAGATTTTGGCTCTTAAACATAAATTGATCCAGGTGGTCTGCCTCCTAATATTAGGAGCCATGATATTAAGAGCTAGGAGGTTTGTCAGCTATAAAAAAAGTTGAAGACTTACTAGTGATGTTATAATACCGGAGGCGTATATGCAATTAATCCTTATTTTTTTTAGATAAATGTGGTAACAGGTTTTTTTACTTTATTTTTTCCCCTTTCTTTCCATTAATTTTTAGGTAAATGTAGTGATGGTTCCACATTACACGACAATTTTCATGAGTGTGAGACTAATTAATCATTCGATTTATACCATCAATAAATTCTTCAGCTGGGCCTGGTCATATATCAATTATTAGATTTCAGACCTACCTAAAAAAATATAAGCAAGGGGAAAAAAAATAAAATAAAAGGGAAAACATAAATTTTGGAGGATTTGTGTTGTTGAGACTTAGCATTCTTGATGTTACTTTTCCTTTTGTTTTCTTTTCTTCTTTTCTTTCTTTTTCCCTTCTTTCCTAACAATTAATAATTGAATAATTATTGTTAGGAGTAGGGACATGGAATTTCCATGTCTTAAAAAAAAAAAAGACTCAAATAGAATTTTAATATTGTTTCTTCTACCCAACATTGATATTCCCACAACATAGAATAAATGCACAATGGCATTGTCTTGTATAGTTGGACCCCCACTTTAGTTTAATTAGTATTTAAGTCTTCAATTAATCATCATTTAAACATAAAAATTGAGATGCTAGTTGTTATAGAATCTTTGATTTCCTACAATGTGACTTTCAGAACTTTACCACTTTCTCCACTCACTAGAAGTGTTGTGTTCATCTTTAAGAGTAATTTAAGAGAGAAACTAGCTTGTTAGGTACATGCAAGGTTGTAGCACAACATTTTAGATTAAGCTTGAGATATAACACAACAAAGACCCTTTTAACAACGAAAAGAAGAAAGAAGAGACTTTCTTTTCTTTTCTTTCTTTTTTCTTTATTCTCTCTTTAGCGATCAGAACCCAAAATCTACAGACTCCACCCTCTCTATGGGTGGATTTGGTTCTTTTTCTGGCCACTTTCATGAAGGTGAATCAAAGAGATTGAAGGTGGGCAGAAAAAAGTAACCATTGGTGTCAAAGTGGGGGGGTTTGGGTCCAAAGCAAAAGCATTGAGAGAGAGAGAAGAGGAGAGAGAGAGGAGAGAGAGAGAGAGAGAGTTGTGAGCAGTTGACACCCAAACATGCATGTAGAGTGGAGAAGTCAAATGCCATGAATGTGAGTGGGGAGATCTTCAAAATGTCAAAATGTTGGATCCAAAGCCCGACACAATTTAAAAGAAGAGCTTGTCGGCAGCCCTAGCATTCAACAAAGCCAGCTCCCAACTCTAATAGTTGGGATTGGTGCCTAACTCTTTGGAGTGATGCTTTATCTAATTTTTTCTAGAAGAGATAGCAAGCAATTGTTGACTAGTTAGCAATTGATTTTTCTTTAAAACTAAGTTTTTGAAAGCTAAAGTGGAAGTTATGCATGCGTTGTGTGTTGTTTAATTGCTTTATTTTTTTTTTTCTTGATTAATTTACTGTGAAAGTGTAGATCTGGGATGCAATTGGTTGTTTGGTAGTAGGTGTTGGGATTTGAGTCGAATAAATAGTCTCACGTTGTATAGACATGAGGATGGTCTTGACTACATAAAGATTTATAAGTTTGCGAGGTATTTATTAGACTGATTAATCAAGAGCCCATCATGTACTCAAAAGTTGTGCAAATTAATACAAGTATATCAAGAATTGTATTGCTAAGAAATTGGCAGTCTTCTGCTAAAGGTAAGGCAAATATAAAAAAATTTATTAAGAACTTTCCTCTATTTTATAAAACTATTATGAACTTTCAAAGATACATAAAAAACTATCACCAGTTTCACAAAAAACTGCTACACATCATTGATGACGAAGTTGAAAAAGACTAAAATACACCCCCCTTCCCTTTAAAATTGACCTACAAACCATTTTTCAAAAAAATATATAAAAAATTATTCAATAAATAAGAGTGTAACGATCATAAAATAGTCACGTAATATGCAAGTGATCGCTAACTTAATGTCATGTTGTGCAAGTGACCGTCAACATGACGGATAGTAGTTTCTTGACAAATCAGAGAAAGTTCATAGTAGTATTATACATCTTTTAATGTTCATAGAAAAAAAACGGAGGAAAGTTTATATAGTTTTCTATATTTTAACCAAAAAGTAAACTAACGAGCCGTGTGGCCCAATACTTTGTAGTCTCTACAATCGAGCCAAAAACCTACCGCTGAGCCTAGACATCTCACAAAATATTCCTAGAAGAAAATAAGATAAGTAAAGACATAAAAAGAAGAAGATAAAATGCTATAAGTCATTCTTCTTCCTTTTTCTCCCTTTAATTTCTTGAAAATAAAACTCTCTCTCTATAACACTGGTTACACTCGGTTGGAGGCCCGCTTTAGGCCTATTTCAATTTCTTTCCTGGGCCTTCCCATTCACTATATATATGAACCGAAAAAAGCAACTGTCAGGGCCCAAGCCCAATTGCTGTTTCCCATGAAATTTAAGCTGGCACTTTCAGTTTAGTTCTCGAGTTCATCGCAATGATATTTCAGTCGGTTTTGAGTTCATAAAAGTTCCGCTCACTCACAGGAAACGGTTCGAATCCTCGCGCGTGATATTTGGTGCCTTCATGTCTCTTAACAAAAAAAAAAAAAAAAAAAAGTAACCAATTGATGCCTATCAAATTAAAAAGAAAAAGAATAGAGAAAAAAAGCAATCGCTGGCACAAAAGTTTAACATACATCAATAATCTCTGCTGTTATAACGGGAGAAAAACTAACAAAATAAGAAAGTGCATGTGTTATATGCACATGCCCAGAAAAGAAAACTGTAGAGCAGTGCGCAACCGCGATCTCAAGTACTAGTGATCCAAATAACTTTTTATCATTCAACTTTTAAACAATCCAAAATGCTAATTTTCAAATTACAGCATAATATCAGAATCTGTATAAAAATGACTGTAACCTTCAACTGTTTCTGTCAAGATCAAAGACAGGAGAGGAGAAAATTGCCAACACAAGACAGGAACAGGAAAAAAAAGATACAAAGGATATAATACCACAAAGGCCATGTTTATAATAAACAGACAACAACAATGAAAATTTTAAGTTTCCTATTGAAGCATACGTTGATCTCAACGTGTCAGAAAAAAATAGAAGCATAACAGCAGGAGGACACTGTTTCTGGCAGGAGTAAATCAAAGTAATGTACCAGTAAGCTCAAAGGCGGCAGATTTAATAGAAAAGGATTGAAGTCATCAGACACTAGCAGTTACTGTTGATATCTAGGTTATATTTCCTTATAGTTATAACTTGCTGCCTCTGAGTTATACAAGATGAAATGTATATAGGCCATTGATAACCAAAGTCCAATCTTAGTATTTCTTAAGTAGTTTCATTTAGTGATGAGCATGCGGACGCCAGATTTTCAATCGTTTCTCGAGTTCCAGTTGTGACTTAAGATGAAATATTCATTAATACAACAATTTACTATTGATACTGAAAGGATACATGAATTTAAAGTTACAGAATCATCATATTCATGTGGCAAGATTTGGCTTTTTTTTTGGGTTATCATACATTTTACAATCTTGTCTGTGTTTGGGCGTGATAATAGACGTCTCTTTTCTTTGTTTACGTTTATTTTTCGGGAAACATGATGCAGCCGGGTTCAAGTGAAATTTGAGCTCCAGATCTCTTACCCACTATAAAAAGGTTTTTACCACAATCTTACAGTGAAAATTGCACAAAGAAAGTCCCTGTTGAAATGTACTACAAAATTACTCACTGAAACTGTTGCGAGTTACCCAGGACTTTTAACTTGTTACCAGAAAAAATCTCAAAAATTAGTCAATCACTTACCATATTCTATTCATTCTAGAAAATGACACTGGCGTGAGAGGGGGGGTTGCAATTTGACCCGCCCGCCAGACCCGGTAACTGCGGGTCCGGGTTTGACCTAATGGGGTACAGGTCGTAATCGGGTCCACTCGATTATTCAACAGGTCGGGTCGACCAGAACTCGGCTGACTCAGTTAGACCGCCCGACACGACTAGGGTCGGGTCCTCCGCCTCTGCGGCCTCCACCTCCACCCTCGGCCGACCCTCAGCGACCACTTCCGCCGCCCCTCATCGGCTTAACACCACCACCCCCCCCCCCCCCCCCCCCGCCCGCCCCAGGCCTCCCTCTCCGTGTCCCTTTGCCACTGCCACCTCCACTCCTCCGCCACCCGCTTTGGCCTCCCCTTATGCCTCCGCCGCCCACCAACCTCCCGGCCCTCTGCCCTCGGCCTACCCTCCGCCTCCCCAGGTCGTTGACATTCCGGACTTGCGAAGGTTCGAATCGTTGTCCTCTTGATATGAAATCATGCACTCCACCACTGAGCTATACACTTGTATTGATATACATTATAAATAAAAATTATTTGAAGGAGAAGAGAGTAATCGGGTCAAACGGGTCGGGTCGACCCGTGTAAGTCCGGGTAGGGTTGAGTCTGAATTTTGACCCGTATAATAATCAGGTCGGGTCAATCCAACCCGATTATTATATGGGTCCGATCAGGTCGGGTCGACCCGACCCAATTTCCACCCCTAGGCGTGAAGTTGCAAGAGTCATTGTCGAAAAGAATCCTAATCGACCTTCCAAAAGATCAACCCTTGATATGACAATGCACAGCATTCCGTATGTTATGTACCCATGAAGAAACATTACGAGAGCTCAAGCATGTTGGTATGGATTTTTGATGTGTGTTGTGTACAACTATACGGGTGTACAAGTACGTGTGGTGTGTACAAGTGTGCAAGTCTACAAGCATCCATATTCGCTTTATATGTGTGTCCTATACAAACTGTAGCCTAATCACAAGATGTTATGCCAAATAACACGCAAAAAGAATCCTATAACCTAGCATTTATCATGTAATCAAATGCATAAACAATTCAATGATTGATTATAATTAGTATAACCATTTGTGCTCAACAAAACTCACATGTATTATATATCTAGAAGCGCTTTCAGAAGTTCAATATGATAAGACTATTAGTTCACCATGGTTCATCAATATAACATGTCCGTGTTTCGACCTGGCAAAACTTAGTAGATAATATACCCCAGGTGACAGTTATGACCTTCCCAGACAGACAAAGATCTATTTGTGATTAAGTACAGACAAAACATTTTAGAACATATACACCCAGCCCGATTTCAATTTGTGGAAGGATATGATACTGGAATAAGATACCAGCAGTTGTGACCGTGGCATCAGCGGCCAGCACATAGGCGATGGTAAATAAGGGCTATCAAGACAATATTCACAAATAAATATAGCAAATATAACTCAAATGGACTTTTTGAAATATTCTATCACAAATTGTGTGACTCGCAATTTTGCCAAGATCTCTCGCTCTTGAGATAAGTCAGAGAAACACTCAAACTGAAAACCAGATCGCATACATGATGGGAGTTACATACCTTCTATCTGACTGGAACAAGCTTCTGGAGCCTAATAGAACTCTGAAGACCCCTAAACAACAGGGCAAAAAAAGGGGGGGAAAAGGGAATACTCGACTAACACGGCTTTGTGATCATTTGCATAAGCACATCACCACCATTGATTGATGTCTTCATTTCTTAATGAGAAGAAAGTATCTAAAGGATGGATGCTAGATTAATTTACGAATATTAGGTGAATAAAGCAACAACGGGCAGGTTGGACAACCTTTCATTTGGCAGCCTATCAAATCATAATAATTATAAAGAAGAATTTAATCATTATCATTGAATATTTAGATCAGTCCATTAGCTGCAACTGTCTTTATACATTTAAACAAGGACTCCATTATTCCAAATGGTCCCTGAGAGTTTGTAACAACACTTTATGACTCATGATGTAATTAGTTTAGGCAAAATATTTAAATTAAGCGTCTGAAACCATATACAGGAGTTTGAAGCTCAATCACACAGAGACCAGTTCAAATTTAATACTAATAATAAATGCAGTGTAGACAAAGAATAAAGACTGAAATATAACCAAACTGATGGCTACTACGCCACTTGACTCTTGCTTAAAACAAGTAATAATCACAGTCATTAAACACAGGAACAACATTAAAACATAAACAGCAGCAAAAAAATAAAATAAAATAAAAGAAACATCAAAAAATTACTTTTCATAGTTATTGTTGTTGAGAATCTTGAGATGACTGAGGATCTTGAGAGGGCGGCGGCGGCAGTGCTTGCAATGCTTGTGTCTGATCACCCTGCCATGCCCAAACAATGTCTTTAAGAGCCGGTCTCATGTCTTGTTTCCATATCTTTTGATACTCCAAGGTGTCACCATTTGTTTTCTTTATCTCAACAAGATGAAATGTCGGAGTCACCTCAAAGATTTCAGCATCAATGGCCAACACCCCTTCCGACCTTCTTTTGCTCCCTCCATTTTTAACACCCCGTCATCCTTCTTCTTTACTTTGAATCTAAGTCGCTTGGCAATCTCCTCCAACTTTGAGATAATGGTTGTAGCCGGTTTTGCAGAAGTGAACCTCGCTTCTCTTCTCCTCTCATTCTCCTCAAATAAGCTCGAGAGATCGAACCCAGCTGAAAGAGAGATGATATCAAAGGCATTCAGATTCAAAGGTTTCACGATCTCTTGCTTCACGTCGACTGTGATCTCAGGAGAATCAAAGACTGCATTATCGTTCACAGGAACTATTTCTTTTGCTTCGGTTTCATTTCTAATTGACTTGTCATCAAATCCTATCCTAAACCATGGATTATCCATGATTTTTGCAATCGAGATCCTAGTAGCTGGATTCGGGTCAAGGATTCTCGATAGAAGCTTCCGTACATCTGAAGGGAACCAGTTGGGACATTTGAACTCGGCCTTCCCAATCTTTCTATACATCTCCATCAGATTTGGATCATGAAATGGGAGGTAACCTGCCAGGAGAACAAACAAAATCACACCACACGACCAAATATCAACTTTAGCGCCATCATACCCTTTCCTGTTGATGACCTCAGGAGCAACATAAGCTGGAGTTCCACATGTGGTGTGGAGTAAGCCATCTTGTCTCTTAGACTCAGCAAGGGCACTCAATCCGAAATCTGAAACCTTTAGGTTCCCATTCTCATCTAACAAGAGGTTTTCAGGTTTCAGATCGCGGTGATAAACATCTCTACTGTGACAAAAGTCTACAGCACTAATGAGCTGCTGGAAATATTTTCTTGCAACATCCTCCTTGAGCTTCCCTTTCGCAACCTTGTTGAAGAGCTCACCACCTCTGACATACTCAAGGACAAAGTAAATCTTGGTTTTGCTAGCCATGACTTCATAAAGCTGCACAATGTGTGGGTGCCTAACCAATCTCATAACTGAAATCTCCCGTTTGATCTGATCTATAAGCCCAACCTTCAATACCTTATCTTTGTCAATTACCTTTATAGCAACACTCGGGAAGTTTTGAGATTCCTTGCATGATAAACCTTGGCAAAGGTTCCTTGTCCCAACAATCTCCCTAATTCATACCTCTGCATCAAAATACTCCCTTTCAAATCTGTTCCCATTTCTGATGTCTTCACACGCTATACTATGATATTCCTCTGTTTATAGTTCTATACTTTTTACAAGGCAAGCTTTTCGCTGCAGAAAATTTCAACCGTCTTCCCCAACGTCGTGACCTACCACGACAGGCTTTCTTGAATTTCTAGCCCCATTCCGAGTAGATGAACAGACTGCAGGCTGGCAAAGATTATCAGTACCAATCTCATCCAGAATGAACAAGTGCAGCTCAAATGGAGCTACAACCTCATTTATCTTTGACAATAATCTATTGACGTGCAAGCACATCTTTCAGCATTCCCTGTTGCTTGTCGTCCAATGTATTAGCAAGGTTTCTGAAAGTAAATATATGATGATATATGAGAAAGTGGACCCGAATACATAGAAATCTAATAAATAGATCATAATAACGAAAATCTAATTTGAGTGTGAGATTGATTAATGCAAAAAAGTAAGAAAACAGAGCAAAGAGCTGAAGCGCCTAAAGGTGAGATTTAACGATGACAAAGTATGCAAAGGTAAGTTTCCAGCTAATACTCAAAAAAGATATACTATTAAATACACATCTCTGCCCTAACAAATTAGTCTATCGAGGAGGCAGACAAGAAAGCAGAGTAATAAGCTTATATCCCGAAAGCTGACATTATGCATAATAAAACATATGACAAGCGAAAAACTAAAATAAAATAGAACAGTCAAGTTTCCAGCTAATAAACCAATATGGATAATATAAACAAAGATTATAAGATAAACGATAAACCAAATCTCCAATTTATCAATTAATTAGTATAAGTAGGCAGTCAAAAAGGACATGAGCTAGTTAGTTTGTATCTACTGTCAGAAACAAACAAAAAGAAAAAATAAAGGAAAAAAAAAAAAATCTAAGAAGAGGCAAAAGCTGAATTTGGAATAATATATTCATTTTGAAGGCAGCAAACAAACCCAAAGAAACAAATCGTAACTTTGAAGATGTAAGACTGCAAGTGAAAAAAGAAAAAGGGAATAAATTTCCAAATCCATATCAAATAAAATTACAAATTTTTAAATCTGAGAACGAACATGCTTACCAAATTTCAAATAAAGGTAGCATATTCATTTCAATACAGAGAAATACTATTTTGAGGAAGTACACGAGGTAATTCTACATGCCAACAATTGAGCATATTGTGAATTTTCAGAAGAAAAGTAGAAAAAATGGAAGAAAAAAATATATAATTTGAGAAATAGAAGAAAATCTCAAAGTCAAAACTTGCATTTCAGATCAAAACAAAGAAGAAACCAGATTAAAAAATAAAAACTAAATTTAAATTGGACAAAAAGACTAAAGTAAACCTATATACCATCCTAACACAATAAAAACAACAAAAATTTAGTAACCTAAACAAAAAAGGATGAAACTTTACGAAACTATTGTCAAAAACAGGAATATTACAAAAATAACGATCAAAAACAAAATTATAATCTCCAATCATGTCAATTTTGCTGATAATCACAAAATATAAGATTTTTTTCTGCATCTCTGTTCTATACAAGAAACATAGAAAGTTCTTTAAAAAAAGATGGAATTTTTTTTTTGTGTTCAAGAACAGCAAAGATCTACTAAATTACCAACAGAAAAAAGGAAAAAAATAATCGAAATTCACCGAGATTCAGCTGACGAAGAAGATAGAGAACCTCCGACCGATCAAAATCAACCGTATGCCTTTGGGAAACTTTGAATCGACACTCTTTTCTTATAGATCCACAAAGAAAGAGAGGAAGCGAATATATACTACAAAAAACTAGGTTTTATTCCTCTTTCGCTGATTGTTCTCGATACGCTCGCTTTATATTCCCAGAGTCGCCATCTACTTTCGGGGAGCGGATATTGCCACCCAACAAAGGAGAAAGGCACCCAAAAATTTTACAAGTGTGCCATCAATTTTTTTTGTGACAATTTCACTATTGATAAAAGTCTAAAATCTCCCCTTCTTCTTCCTCCCCCTTTTTTCTTCTCCGACGACCCTCCTTGTCCTCCTCCTGAGCTCCCCCTCTTCCCCCACGCCCTCCTGCCACCACCGATCTCCTGGTGTCCCCCACCTCCTCTCTCCGGTCTCTCACCCCTACCCCCACCAGCCGAGCAGACCAGAATCTGCTCAGCCGGATCTAGCCTAACAGACTTGGGTGAGGCTGGTGGAGAAGGGGAGGGGGGGTGGTCGGGGAGATCAGTGGGGGAGAGGGGAGGAGGGGGTGGCCGGGAGAGATCGGCGGGGGGAAGTTTGTCGGAGAGAGGGGAGGAGAGATCTAGGGGAGGGGGAGGGTTCGCCGGCGAGGGCGGGAGGAAGGGGTTTGCCGACGAGGAGGGTGGTTGCTGGCGGGGAGGAGAGAAGTAGAGATCGATGGGAGGAGAGTTTTCCGGCGAGAGGGGAGGAGAGATCTGGGGGGAGGGGGGGTTCGCCGGCGAGGGGGAGAGGAGAGGGTTTGTTGGCGAGGAGGAGGGTTTGCCGGTGAGGGGGTTCGTCAGCGAGGGGGGAAGAGAGGGGGTTCGCCGGCGAGGGAGGGAGTCTCTGGCGCGGGAGTGGAGAGGGGGTTCGCCGGTGAGGAGGGAGCAGAGGAGGATGAGAAGAAAAGATTTTGATAATTTTTATTTTTTATTTTTGAGAGGCTTTTATCAATTTTTGGAGTCATAATTTAGTGCTTGTTGGGGGTGGCAGTATGCGCTCACTACTTTCTTAACAGTCACCTGACGCCAAAGTACATTAATGCCCTTTAGGTTGACACGCAATTACGCCCGCCTGTATTTTGATGCTCTGTATCTAAACATTCTGCAGTCATCAGGTCAAAAGGCACATTCGACCCTGATTGTGAGATCCTATTAAGACTCAGGCATGTGCGTGAATTTGAATAAATAAAGTATCGATTTTTTTTTTTTTTTTTTTTTTTTTTTTTTTTTTTTTTTTTAGCAGCTGGTTCACTCTCATATCTTTACTATTGAGTCACACATTAGTGGTAAAATATTGTTTTATCTAAAAAAATAAAATTTTGTGCTGATAATTTTAAACGAAAATTTCGCTACACTACTTTCTTTTCTTTATAAATAGGAAAAAAAAAAAAAAAACTCATCATCTTATTTTTGTTCGCTTCAGTTACATTCACATAAGTATAAATTGATTCCTTCAAATCATCACTTCTTATATATTTTCATTTCCTTTTTTACACTTTCTCGATGGCTCCCGAAGTTGCTCTCCTCTCAACCCTGATCGCGATACAGAGTAATTCGTGGATCGGTCTGATTGTCAGGTGGTTGGAAGGGTGCAGGGAGTCCCCTCCGAGGGTCGTAGGGCGGAGCTCCCGGACCAATTTTTTTAGATGAATCTTTTACAGATTTTGTTTGTTCGTGCTCGCGATGAATTTTATTTGTGTTTGTGATCGATGTGGTGTTTAGATCTAAAAAGTATTGAGCATCATTCGATGTCGATGAACGCGAGTCTGTTGATGATGAAGACGCTGATATGAAGACTGTGACAATGATCGCAGTTCTTTATTAGAAGAATCTGACTATTTGCGGTTTTTTATTAGAAGACAGTGATCGTAGCCGCAATCCTTTTATTAATTAAAAATTGGGACATTTTGGGAGAAACTGTGATTATTGTCGCAGTCTCAATATAAGCTAAAAAATTGTGTTTTTTGAGGACTGCGATAATGGTCGCAGTCCTAATAAAGACTAAAAATAAGACATTTTTGAAATATAGTATTTTTGTAAGGACTACAATCATGATCATAAGTCCTAATAAAGAGGACTGGGATCATGGTCGCGATCCTATAAAAACTCAGAAATATGATATTGTTGTAAGGACTGCGATCATAGTCACAGTCCTAATAAAGACCAAGAAATATAGCATTTTTGTGAAGATCACGAGCATGGTCGCAGTCCTCTATATACCAACAGTCTGCACTTTTAACTGGTCTGATTTTTCGAAGCCATTACTGTGAGACATTTGCGTCTTCGCTGCCGAAGAACGCTTTTGCGCTTGACACGTGAGCGCACATAGTTGTTTTAAAAAAGAAGGTGACTGTAGTGAATTAAATTATGAAGCTAATTTTTTTTTATAATTAAGATTTGACATAGAAAGCTATAGCGAAATCCCCTAAATATTACTCTTATATTTATAAAATAAGAATCCTTTTCAATTTCTTTTATTGTGAATCTTGCTATCAACAGTGAATAAGGATTTTATTATTAAAAGATATGCGCACAAAATTGCAAGCACATTACGATAAATCAAGCTCTTGAGGCAGAGAAAGAAATCGCACTCCGTGAAGACTTCTCATTTTCCAAGTTCATACTCAGGAAACCAGGAGTTGCTCAGATTCCTTCGAAACCCTCTTTCCCTCGGATCCCTCTTCTTAATTTTCGAATTTGTAGTTTAGTGTAATTTTACAATGATTGTCTACTTGTTTGCTATTTATTTTACTTTAACCTTTAGAGAATTGCCAAGTAGCAAAATAAAACTATTGAGATTTCAATTTCAGACTTGTAAAAGAAAGAATTATCAGTGTACATGATGCGGGAATAGCTCTGACAACTAATAATATCACCAATCTAATTGGTCAAACTGCACCCGAGCGGTGTGTGGGCATAGTTTTCCCCAATCGCGCACGAAAATTCTAAGTACCCAAAGGGCAAGCCCTTTGTCACATTTTCCTTTATTTATACACTTCAATTCTCCATCCCATATTCAATATGAGACTAAATTCTTTTAGCTAACTTTACTCTTTTTACCTTATGAATTAGACAATTTTAGACTTGAATATCTAATTCATTTTAAAACGGAATTAAATATGTAAATATGTCACGTTCATCCCAATGGAAGGAAAACACACTCCAACTATTTCCGGTTGATTCTATCAACGGATCTCGCCTCAATTCAGCTCAAAGATTCGCTGGTTAATTCTTTGTTTTCCCAATAACTATAACAACACTTATTAATTCAATTCAACAAATTAATAGTAAATGTCAATGTAGCACAATGATAAATTTATTTGACAGTGACATGAAGTCTAGGATTTAAAATCCTGCTGCTTGCACCAGGCTATGATTTATATTTCAAAAATAAATCAACAAATTAATATATTAATAAGACAATTTCTATTTTTTCTTCATAAAACTTAAAATTTAAGCATTAAAACACGAGTAAGGCGACTCACTGTCGTGGCAGCAGATCAAAAAGAATAAATCATTGATCGGGGCTGTTTGGTTCAATGTAGTTGGAGCTACAGTGTAGTTCCAACTACGTGTACCTTCTATTCCTGTAGTGGAGCACAAATTGATGTGTTCAGTTTGACAGCTTGTGGTTGCAATGCTAGGAAGTAGAGAACAATTGTTTGGTTCAATGCAAAGTGAAGTAATATTGCATATAAGTTATTAAAAAAAGCTGACATGGCATACTTTTTAAACTTCTTTTTTTCTGTACTCAATTGTTTTAGTTGGAACTACAACAATTTGATCACAATTTCAATACATCAAATTGACTTAAAATGTAGCTCTAACTACTGTATTTAGAGCTACATGGAATTTCAACTCCATCAAAACAAACAATTGAGTTGTAATTTGCTCAAGTTGGAACCACATGTAGTTCTAATTACAGTCATCCAAACAACTTCGATGAGCTTCTTTTTGCCTGCCATGTGATTCATACTCACACATGTTTTCTTTCCAAAAATTGTGCATCACAGAGTGCTAGATCAGTTAAAGTTTTGCTTCACGTCCTCCAAATTTGGAGATTTAGGTGGAGTTTATTGTGCTTTTGCATCACAATGTTGGGTTGGGTCCATTTGTGCATTTTTACCTTCGCATTAGTTGTGTTTCGTTAATGAATCAAACCCTGTATCCATTCATCGCCATATAAGATGGTTGACATGAACATGGTAACTGGAACTATATATTTGTTAAAGTGATAATTATTAGTGCGTTACACAAATACAAATAATATTGTAATTTTTATTTATTTCATTTATATAAAAGAGAAGATATTTTCATTTAGATTAAATCTTCAAGCCGTTTATTTTCTTCAAACCTAATAATATACTGAAGATCGCGATACTAGTTTCAATTTTCATCATGCTTGGGGTCAATCTTTGAGGCCTTTGTTCCTCAGCCGCGTTAACAACGTAACAAGCAACGACTGATCAATGGTATAAGATTGTGGGCTCTTGTTTGATTTGATAACTGGTGGTGTTTCATTAATGAATCAAAATGATTGATTATAGGTTCTTTTCTCACACTGATCAAAGGTACGGATGTTACTGGGATGCCAGCTTGGACAATTCTAGTTTAATTAGAGTTAGGGTATGTTGGCTTTTGCAGCAGGTGAGAAGAAAAAGTATACGAAATGAGAAGGAGGAGGAAAAAAAAAAAAAAAAAAAAGTAAGAAATTGAATTTTGTGCAACTAAATTTTTCAGTGTTAGGTTAAACGTGAAAGTATAAAGTATAAGTAAAAATATATATTGTGTTTTTTAATATTTGATTAGTAATGTAAAAGTAGAAATAAAAAAGTTAATCGCAAATAATATTAAAATAAATATTAATTATGAAGTTTTTTTAAGACTGTAATTAGACTGCAAGTGAGATTTACATGATCACAAAATTAATTGTTTTGAGTTAGTAACTTATTACAAGTGAGGTTATATGACCACAAAATTAACTGTAGCATCTTTCAAGTGAGAAAATGATATTGTAAATGGGAGATTTAAAAGGGAAAAGGGAAAAAGAAAAGTGATTTTTCTATTTTCTTTTCCGGTTCCAAATAAACACTAAAAGAGAAATGAGTTTTCTCACTTTTACTTTTCCCTACTTCTACCTCAAATCAACACCTACCTCAAATCAAACACCTCTTAAGAGAAGAAAAAGAGTTCTCTCTGTTGTAGGCTAGCACGCAGTGGAAAAGAGGTTTCTTTAATCTTTAATCATAGTGACTTATTATCATATAGATATATATATATTTTTGAGATTATTATATAAATACTTTGTTATTATTCTATATATTAAAGAGAATAATGCATATCGGATGTCATTGATAAGATCTGGTCAGGTAGGACTGATTTCTCTCTATTCTAAAATTTTTTAATTCAATCTTATCAAATTATAATCCATCTCTTAAGATGTGTATTTATAAAAAAATCACTAGTTTTGAAGTCTACTTATTCATGTTTCTAATGGTTAAAAATCTAACGGTTTTCAATAATACGACTTTTGCAACCATGAGATATATGATCAACGAACTTCAAACACGTGATTTTTTATAAATACACATATTAAAATTGTGAGAAAGAAGAGAAACCAGCTACCATCTAACGGTATCCTGTCAGATGACATCCGATAAACATATTCCTCAATTATAATTGTTTACATGCAGCACTCGATCAAGTTAAAGTGGGTCCTAATTTTTTTTTCCTTCCTCTAAAGAATCAGTCTCTATAAGCAAGAGGTTCAAAATATAATTGGATTCCACATTCTCCTTGTCCTTGGATCCCAATAAACCAACCACCTTCTAGAAAATTTTGTTTAACACTGAGAAAACAACATGTTGTTGTTGCTTCAGAGGTTGAACAATTGAACACTTGAAACTTAATATCTTTCCAGCAGTAAACTAAAAAAAAGACTGCTTTCTTGTTTAAATGCTAATTATTAAAACTAACTTGGTTTTCAGTCCCATAATCAATGAGGGGAGGAATCTTGATGCCCACTAGGTTATCGATCGTTGGGGCCATCTAGATTACAGCCTTCGTATTTAAGAAATAAGAAATTCAAGAAATATAATAAAGAATAACTTTTTGTGCCCATTAATTAGTATGTTAACCATCTGTAATGATCTAGAAGTTTTTGTTGGTGAGAAAATGAAATTGAAAATGCAAGCAATTGGAATCTATTTGAATGAAGACAAGCAACATGAGCCTGTTTGGTTAAGGGTGGAAGTAAGGAAGTGAAGAAGTGAGGAAGTGGTAATAGTTTCCTTTGAAACTTGAAAATTAGTTAGTAAGTTTTCGGTTTTGAATGTTGTTAGGAAGTGTAGTTTAAAAAATATTTTATCTTTTCCAGTGTTTGGATGGTAATGTGAAAGTGGAAGTGGAAAAGTTGACCACAAAGTTGACCGCAAAATATTACTAAAATAAAAATTAATAAGAAAAATAAAAAATAGAGTGTAATTAGAATGCAAGTGAGATTTACATGATCAAAAAATTAACCGTTTTGTGTTACAACTTATTAAAATGAGATTTACATGACCACAAAATAACTGTAGCACTCTGAAAGTGAGGGAAATTGTTGTGTAAAAGAAAAAAGAGAAAAAGAAAAAAAGGTTTTCTTATTTTCTTTTTCCGGTGTTGGATAGATAGGAAAATGAGCAAATTATACTTCCCATTTCTATACTTCCGCCCACTTCTTGCAACCAAACACCTAGTCACATTGGTTCTCTATGATGATATGAAAACAAAATGGGCCCTTTGTTTGGTTTGAATTCCACAAACTCAAGTGTCGTTTGTGGGTTTTGGCTGCTCCAATGGAGAGATTTGACGGTAGCGGTGGAGAATAAGAGATGAGCTAAAAGCCAAAGACTTGTGGAGCAGAGAGACCCAATTGCAAATAATTGTGCAGCGTGGAGATTCATTATGGATTTGGGAATGTTTGAGAGCTCACCATGACCCCCCCTACAAAGTTCATGAACCTTGTATATATGAGCAATTGAGATGGAGTGAAAGCATAGTTTGTAAACAAGAAAGAAGGAAGAGTTTTAAGTATATATTGACAGTTTTGCGTTTGTTTTGTTTCCACATGCCACCTATTTGTTTGGCACCAATCTTGGATCTATTAGGTCATCGCTTGACTTCGGCAATGTTTTATACGTTGTTATTTTTTTTAGATAAATAAAACATATTTGAACTTAAACATGAGACTCCTAAAAATCGACTCTCGCTGGCTGCAGTGAGCCAAACCTCACTTGCTCGAATGAGAGAGTTAGAATGAAAAATAAAGGAAAGAAAAAGAGAGACCATGTCAACGTCTACACTTGTGTGCCACAGAGTCTCAGAGAGAGAGAGAGAGAGAGAGAGAGAGAGAGTTGAGGGAGGGAGTGAGAGAGAGTCACAACCATTGGGACCTCAATGACACAGACAATCTTCATGACTCCAAAACCCAGAGCACAGCTGAGAATTTTTTTTCTTTTTTTTTTTGCTCACAGTGAACACGATGAGCCGTTGGTTTTGAGTGGGCCCATCAAGTGGTGGGTACCACCCGGTGGACTGCGAACGCGGTGAGCAAAAAAAAATTCTCCTCCCTCCCTCCCTCTCGTGGATCTACAGCCAGTCTTTTTTTTTTTAATCGCTTCTTTCAGAATCAGAAGAACTGCAGGCCCCACATCCACTCGGAACGCGACAGCTGTCAGCGCAACCAAAACTGGGCCCTCCCTGGCTTGGATTGCGTTGTGGTCCTGCCAGAATTTGATTGTGTGCAGAGCAATTGAAAGAATCCAACAAGGCTTGCTGCGAGAGATTTCTTACGTTTCAAGGCATCTTAATTGCCAATCATTCAGATATGTAATCAGAAATTTTTACAAATATTTAGAGTGCCGTCACCGTTGTTTTAAAACTGTTCCCGCGGTACAACAGAGAGTTGAGTTTTAAAAGACACTTGATTCGTCCAATAAAATAAAATAAAATAAATAGAAATTACATGTAATCCAAACTTGATTATAATAATACTGAAGGATATGTCAGATTAAAGCTGCATGGCTTCGAGACGGTGGGCTGAATCCAAACGTGGATCAAAATGAAACAAAGATCACACTGACAATTACAACATAAATACACAGATAAATACTAGTGCCATTTTGCTCAACACCTTTGGCGGTTACCGCGTCATCTGAGCCATTCTGCCGGCTGGGTTGGTGAGTCCCATCCGCAGGCTATCGGAATCAACAGCCCAGTCAGGCGCGGTGAGCAAAATTTTTTCAATAAATACACTCAGAGCGAGTAGGTCCAGTTAAGATCCCACATAGTATCACCACAAATAAATACGTATTATATTACACAACAGCAGTAGTATTTTTTTCCTCAGAAAGTCCAAACAAAGATCTGACAGCGACATGCTTATAATTTATGACGAGTTAGTGATAGAGGAATCAAACTCTCTTACAACATCAACATGTAAATTTTACTTGTTTTATCAAGTATTAAACTGTACACAAATGAGAACTCCAATGCTTATACTGAGACTGAGCGTAGGAAACATGAGGAAACATAAAGTTGCTTCATCAAATGACACACATCTCATTCTCAGATCATAAAATCTATCATGTTTCATCAAAATTGACACACATCTCATTCTCAGATCATAAAATTGCTAATATTACTTTCTAATTTAATTAATGCTCAAAGGTAGAAACAGACAGAGGATCAAAATGATGCACCAATGAGTTTTTATCTCAGACTACTGACCCCAATTTTCTAACTGTACAAGAGGAACAATATTTATCATTAGACTTCAACAGAAACGAGTTCATCTATACACGGCTTTCTCCCATGTTAACAGCAGGTAGTAGATATGTAACGTGGGGAAAAGAAATAGGAAAAGAGAAGAGCATTGAGAGGTTATAAATTTTAGAAGATTGTGTCAATCATGAACCTCCGTTTTGGAGGCGATTTCACAATAATCTGTTTTTGTAATCCATGAAACTAATTCCTTTGTTCGCAAACAGCCTTTTGAGGTTGATTATAGAGAGCTCGTTGAAGCTCGCAACAGCGAAATCTGCCTGCACCAGCTCATACCTGCGACACCGAGAATTACAGTTAGATGCAAGAAGAGGCCTGGTCCAGAGCAACGATGTAGTTAATAAAAAACAGTGATGGTTAAGGGCAAAAGAATTAGAGGTCTCATAAAATTAGAGGTTGTACGAGGAGCAGTTAAGTTCTTTTTTCCTTTTTATTCTTTTCTTTTTTTTTTTTAACATTCTATCAATGTGTATAATAGTCGGGGTAAACCAAATTGCTTATAAAGATGAGGTACCGCATACAAGGAGAGAAGAATTAGAGGTCTTGGAATACAACAAGCAAGAGTTATTAAGAATTATTAGACTAAAATACCATTATACATATTGATAAATCAAAGCTAATGGTCCTTTCGACAGCAGAATAGATGTTTACATTCACAGAAGGCAAAGAGAACATAGAGCATATGGTTATTAAATCTTTGAAAATAGCACGGAAAACTATGAATCGGTAGCCCAGAGAAAAAGGCATCTAAACTTAAAGAAATTCAATTTCGAACACTTAAAAAGGGACAACAAAGAGGTCAAGAGAAACTTTAAAATGATAAATATTTGATTTGTGTTACTTTTCAGATGGGCTATACCATGCAAGATCATGGTAGCAGATGACCAAATTATAATTGTGAGCGTAAGAGTGCCAGATATGGCCGTAAAGTGCTGGGAATAGCTATTTATTACAAAATGCAGATGCAACAATCTTCCTTTTAGGATATACCAAATATCAAGTACGCAAATGAATATGAAGAAGGGAACAATAAACGTACCAATTAAAGCCACTGCCATCATTGTACAATTGTGAGCAGCAGTAACACCTCTTGGATCATCTTCAAATACTACACACCTGGAAGGTTTTCGATCCAACTGCAATATCGAGGAACAATGTAACCGATTTAGTCAAAAGTGTATATATTTATAATTTGAGAAAGAAGCATAGAAGAAATTAGCCAAGAAACATGAATGAGTCTCACGCAAACAAAAGATTTGATGTTTATAGATAAATTATATGATTTGCCAGTTTACAGTATCATTTAATGCTTGAATTAGAAATCATAGTTATAAAATTTGTTCTCTATGTCTCGGAGGCAACAAGCAAAGTAAATCTATGGAAAACAAAAAAAAAACATAAGAAGGATAATCAAGAAAATGTGTAGAAAGTAGAAGTACAGGACTAAAGAGGTCCTGGTGATCTTAGAAAACTTGTATGGGGTATAAGTTCTCCGTAAAAAGCCAGTGTTTTAAAACTTCACCATCTTCACATCTGTAACCATGTTTCAAGACCCGAGCAGTGTTAGAAATTTCTGCAACAGCAAGGTAAGTTCTTAGAAACTTTTTCTAGTCAAAATTGCACCTTACTTCTACTGGATCAACGCATCCGTCCCATCAAGGATCTCTCATCATTAAGCCTATATTAAAATGTCTGCACTTCTTCAAGGGAACAACAGCTTTCGAATCCATAACAGTAAGTGCTGCAATACAACCCCACTTTTGTGCCCATTTGCTGAGTAGTGAGAAATGGCCTCAGCCTCCTCTAGCTGGACCATCCATGACCTGTAGAGAATTGATTACTTCTGATTTGTATTCTCTTGGCGGAGGAAAATAAAACTCCGTAAATAGAGTATAATGAAACCTAACCAACTACCTAAAGCACCACGCTTGAAACCGTCTTGTCATTGCATTTCTTGTCTAACTCAACCACATATGTGTGCTATAAAACCAGGCCATTCTCAACTTTCTAATTTTTAAAAAAGAAACAAAAAAAACCTCTGCATCTCAAGCTTTATCCTCCAGGATCTTTCATTCTAATGGTTTCCTGTACATTTCTTTATTTACCTTTTCATAAAAGAAGTTTAATTCATGCCACCCAAAGCCCAATGTCTATGACCCTGTTTTACCCACATTAAACTTTAGGATCTTGACATGTTAGGCAAACACTTGAAAAATGCTCCTTGGCCGCTAAATAACACTTCTAGTCATAAATAAAAATTATGACCGTATTTGATGCAGGATAAACCGAGCTGAATGTTACAGTAACACTTGATTATGGGCGGTTGGATCATATTTGATTAATGTGAGAATTGTAAGATTTGAGGTTTCAATAGCACTTAATGGTGGTATTCTAAGTCTTAAATTTTTAATATTCTTATTTTACGAGAAAGTGTCAAATTTTTTTCTTGCATAATTGTTAATTAACAAAATAAAAGTAAGAGATTTTCTGTTTAGCGTTTTTTCCCCCTTGCAAACAAATTAGGCTATTGTTTTTTTCCCCCCCTCTAACGCCATTTTAATCTTATAAATTTAATTTTCTGAATTCTTTTATCTCAACAATGTTCCAAGTAAGTGTTTACTATTTTTAGAATAATAAATATATTGCACTATAAGGTAGAAGTTTATGAAAAGTAGACATGTTGAACTAAAAAGTAGACAATTCATATAAAAAAGACATATATACTGCTTTAAGGTAGAGATTTTATCATAAAAAGTAAATATATTGAGTTAAGAGGTGGACAATTTCATATAAAAGGCAAAGGTTTACAATTTTATATGAAAGAAAGACATACTAAACTAAAAGGTGAATGGTTTCATACAAAAAATAGACTTATTTTAAATGGACAATTTTATATGAAAGGGTAGACATATTGGACTAAAAAGGTGTATGTAGACATATTGAACTTAAAGGCGAACAATTTTATAGCAAAGGTAGATATATTGAACTAAAAGGTGGACAGTTTTTATGTAAAATATAGACATAATAAACTAAAAAATAGACAACTTTATACAAAAGGTAGACATGTGGACTAAAAAGTGGATAGTTTTATCGAAAGATAGACATAGTGAACTTAATGTGAATATTTTTATAACAAAGGTAAATATATTGAAATAAAAGGTGGACAATCTATATGAAATATAGACACTAAACTAAAAAGTGAAGACTTTGAAGGTAGACATATTGAAAATAAGATAAACATAATGAACTAAAGTAATCTATTTCAAAAAAAAGTTAATGCAACAGGTAGACATACTGAATAAAAGGTAGAAATTTTAAAATAGATATAGATAGTTTACATGCAAATATAGTTATTTTAGACATAATATAGATAATGTAAATTAAAGACATGCAATTTATATGTAAATGTAGACATTTTAAGTGTATATTTTTAAAAGTAAAACTAAATACTTTACATGTAAATGTAGATATTTTAAAGATAAGATTGGGCAATTTAAAACAAATGTAGATTGTTTACATATAAACATAAAATTTAAAAATAAAATTGAACAATATAAAAATAAGATGAAAAAACTATTAACATGAAAAGATAGATAACTACAATGGAAGATAGACGATTTATGCAAAAAGTAGACAATTTGTTAGTTTGCATAGACACAAGACTCATCTTTCTCCCTACTTGAAAAAAAAAAATCCATTTCATGGAAAAATTTCAACACTTCAAATATTACGAAAGGTGGTTTTTTTATAAAAAAAACTTCAATATTTCATCAAATTCATGCTCAACGAAGAATGAGATTTTCTTCACAAAAAGTGACATATTTAATAAGCTTAATGGAGAATTTATGATATAACGATCAAGAACTCATTATTGTGCGATATGATTCATAATGAAACAAAGGGAAGGGAGTTGGAGAAACTTGAAAGAAAGTAGAAAAAGAAGAGTTCTTCCCCTAAATCTTTGGGGTTTTTTTTTTTTTTTTGAGTTGATAGATGGAAAAAAAAGAGAGAGAAAATGGTCTCTTTGGGTTAAGCTTCTCAAATATCAGAGTTGAAGAAAAATGAGTTTTTTTAAAAATCTTTGGCTTTTTTGGTGAGAGATGAGGGAAAAAAGAAAACATGGATTTTTTTTGGGGCTAGCTTCTCAGATCTAAGAGATGAACAATTTAGAAGAAGAGAATGAGATTTGGATGGGTTTTTAAGATCTTTGGGTTTAGAAGAACATAGGTTTTTAGATCTTAGATATAGAGACATGAAAGAAGGAGATATGATGAAGAAGAGGAGATGTGAAGGAGGATGGATTCTTTAGGTTCTTTTAGGAGAGATATGAAGAATAGGAAAAATAGGTTTTTTGAATTTTGGAAATGGAAACACACCAGGGGGGCAGGAAGAAAAGGGATATTTTCTTAGAGAGTTAAAGACAATATCCCTGTATCTTATATCTTCTTTTTGCTTTTATTATTATTTTACTTCTGCCCACATGCTCCATTCCCCATCAAAATTTTAAGTGTTTAACAGAGCTGAATGGGGATTTGATTATGACTAGAAGCCTAATTCTATTTTATTGAATGATGCAGCAAGTGTTTCTCTTATATAGATGCATACATCTACATGCATGTCTCTAATATAACGGTTGTCATCTTCTCAAAGTTTCTATGTTGGACACTTTCACAACAAATACGTATTTGAAATGTACATGTAACACTCCTCTATCACCATTGCATTAGCATCTAGCGATCAATGTATCAAACTAGAAACACGTTTTCTACCAGTACCATTTTGGACGACTTAATCTCCTTGCAAACTATCAAAACACACTAAATTCCAGCATTCCAAGGTTCTTCAACCGTACAAAAAAATGCCTTAGACAGGAAGCGTTTCGAAGGATATGAGATGAAATTGCAAGATTAAGGTATTTATGATTGTTTTATGCTTGGCCACTTAAATTTCTTTTCAATTGTTTTATATAACACTTACTGTAAAAGATCAAAACTTATTATCTCCTGTTCTGTTTAGATTAGTTCTGGAGTGAGTTTATCTCAATGTACTATCATGACCTTCCTTGGTCTTCTAAGATCTAGCAAGGCAATCATAGTTTTAGCACATAGTTTTTTGAGGAATTTGTTTGCATTCTATTTTTTTCAGTAAATTCTTTGCATTCCTTTGGTTATTTGGGGTTGCTATCTATTATGCCGTCTTTGGCAGCAAGATGTTCTATTTACAATATGCTTTGGGTTGATTTGAAATATGCTTTCTTTTTATTGGATGTAGTATGGATTTCATTTCGCTGAATTTCTAGTCAAACAATAGTCCTATTTTGTATGGGTAATGATTCGCAATGAGCTATGTGCAGACACACATTGTGAGTCAAATATAATAATTTGCAGTGTTTTAGGAGTCATCATATTCCCTGCAGTTTTGCTATTAGTTTCTATTGCTTCGATGTTTGTGCATTTTGCGGTATTGGATTAAGTTTGAAATTTGTTTTGAATTTTTTTTGGGCAAAAATGTATTGCCCGTGTCTATACATATGCACACATATGATACATAAAGAGGGATATATCTGATTTGGTTTTGATGTAGCAGTTTAGTCAGCACTTGGATATTAAGAAAATTCAGCAACTTTAAATATGTGGCTATTTTTTTAATCCTTCTTTACAATCTTGTTTTGAGTATCTATGTTTTCTTTTGAGCTCTACATATAATGAGACCATTGTTTAATATTCTTTCTGAATCCTGCAACATATCACCTTTTCTCAGCTTGTTGTTCACTTCTGTAGGAGTTTGGTTGTTACCATTCCTCCAATCCTAAAAACTGGAATTTCTACTACTCTATATTAGATCATTAAGTTTTATCAGATTTAGGACACTTGTATTTGTGTAAGTTTGTCGTCTGTGTGTGTAAAAGATAAAGAGAGAGGACTTTTTCCTTTGGGGTGGATTCGGAAGCAAATCCTTCCCCAGAACAAATTCAATGATAACCAGACCAAATTGAAGATTTACTCCGTAAAGTTGATCTACATGAATTAAAATTAGAGTGTCTAAAATAAAAAATCATTGCATAGTTTATACATGTAATGATATTAAACTTTAGGATTAGAATAAAATGAATATTCAATAATCAAACAAATCGAATGTGTCATTATCCTACAATTTTTTTATTAAGTAAAAAGTAATACATTGTTGATTTTGCTTAAACAACCATCTGAATCAAATTAGACTAAATAGTTTAGAAAAATAATAGCCGAATTATTTGATAATTACTCAGTCAAGTTCCACCCTTGTTATCTCTCTATCCTAGCTTCACTCATGGGCATCTTTAATCTGTCCATCCTCTCTGAGAACAATGGTAGCTGAAATAGCCAGTTCGGAGATTTTACCCTGGTTTCCCAAAAATTCTCTCTTATTCCCAATTAAAGACTCACAAACATCCAAAGATGCAATTAGCCTGAATGGATATGAAAAGTAACAACTAATATAAATGCACAAAGAAATCACCAAATAACTTAGAACATTTACATGCGAGAAAGATTACTGAAAAAAGTGAGTCTCCTCGTACCTTTACAGCGGCTGAGAGAAATCTATGAGCTATTTACTCCATTCCATCCTCCTCAGTAACAAAAGCCTGATAAAAGCAAATATTAACATACACACAAGATGCTCAATAAACAGATCAGCTTTTAGAAGAATGGGTACCGAACCTGAAAATATTTGTTGAGCCCATCCTTTCCAGAGTTTCAAGTATGTTTCTTCGATCAAGACAGACACCACAGCACAAGGGACGCCTGCTGTATAAAGTGCATCCAACCACTCTGTCAGCCCGTCCATTGGTGTATCAATCTGGAAAAACAAGAAACAACCTCCTCTTTAGTTATATGAACTCATTGGTTAGCATATTCATGAATCTGGTTCTTGTCTCTTCATTGGCCTGTTATGCATCTGGTTCTTGTCTTTCTTCTCCAGTCCCCATTCTACTTCACAGGCAATAAAGAGAACCTGAGAGTATGTCTTCAGCTGCTGAGGGATAAGAAACATCTGGATATCCATTTTCAGCCCCTGCTGAAACATGCTGGCCCGCTTCTCCTCATCGGTCACCATGTAGGGTGCAAATCGACTGAGTCTCAGAAATTCAACAACACACTTATCCATAAATTGGTTCAACTGCTGTAACCTGATGAACTGCTCTTCCATCTCTTTCTGAGCTATTGTAGGAAAAAATCTCTCATAGAAATCCTTCGAGAACTGGTCCCAAGTAATGAGTTTCTCCGGTCTCGCTTCTTCCGTCAACCACGAAGTTCTGGCCACATTTTTAGTTGTATCTTGGCCACTTTCACCTATTTCTCATCAAGGATTCGGGCTGCCTTCAGAAGATCTGCAGTGTCCATCAGCCACTGTTCGGCGTCCAACAGCTTCTCAATACCCGAAAATGTAGCCAGCTGCAGTCTTCTAAAACCAGACACATGACCAGGTCTCTGCTTTCTAGGCGCTATCAATAACCCTTGCCGCAGGAGCTCTGTCTACTGATACTAACTCTCCATCATGCCTTGAAGCACCCTCATCATGTTGTCGCTCTCTCCGTTAGAACTGTCATAAGAAGTGCCAGGACCGTTACGTGTTCCCCGTCTCTCCATCTCTGAGTTGGTTGAAGGAATGACAGAAAGAAGCTGGAAGAAAAAGATAGAAGGGTCTCAGGATCCAAGAAATAGATTGTGAGGAATGAATAGATAATATCGCACTTGCAATTGAAATGTATAGCCAAGACTCGTGCTCTCCAGTTGCAAATCAATATATCATTAATCTACTGACTGGTTGTACTGAAGATGTGTGAGCCTAAGCTCTGATACCACCCTGTAACGACCCAATTCCACAGGCACGGAGACGTTACTGCGACGTATATACGCAGGGCGAAAATACCCTCACATATATACACTAAGTAGCAATACATGTAAAAATCAGAGTGCGGGAGTACAATAGTAATATACATTCCAACAGAAAAGTATAAGTACATAGTTATCATAGGGAGTGATACAATATTACAGGAATATTACATCACTAGAGAATACAAAAGTATGATTTACAAAGAGATATACATAATCAAAAGCTGAGAGGTGCTCACGAGCAGCAAGAGGAGTCTCGAGAGCCAATCAGGAGAAGAGCTAGGAGGAAACAGCTACGGTGACAATCCAAACTTCCGCTCCGCTACTCTGATCATCACGGAAGGATCCGCTACGATCCATGCTCTAAAAATCTGGACATACGAATCCAGGATTATTAGATGCAACCCAATAAGTACAAGAGATGAGGATAAGTAGCGTGCATATCAGACACACGTGTACATGAAAGGTGTATCATGAATATAAGCATATGAATATAAAATGAGACAGTAAGTAAAGCAACTATGGGAAAACCAGTTATACAAGCCTAAATTACCTATCCTTGAGATTAGTACGTCTAAGAAATAATCAAAACAAGGAGACCCTCATATATATACCCTACACCTCACTTTACTGTAATATGAGTTTATATAACCTGAGTTACCTTTACAATATCAAAATAAGGAAACGGTATGAAAACTCAAAAATAAGCAAGTCAAGTGATACAACATAGTAGCACAAATATCATATGTAAGTGGAGAGCAGGGTAATGTATTGTGTCACAAGTGTCACAAATATAGATCAAGTATGTCGCTAGTCAGATATCAGTAGCATGTTATTATTATATTATTAAAACTCTTCTGATTTGTAAACGACGATATGCGTCCTATTCCACATACCTCAGCATACAGAATGGAGAGTAAATTATTGGAAACTGATAAGGCTCAACGATTCATTTTAGAATGGGTCCTGTACATGCCTGGGACAACGTTCAAGGAGTATCCCGTACTGAGCCGGAACGTACCACTAGGTACCGGAACTTATTGTACACCCGAACAGGAATATGATGTCACTGCTCCAACAGGAATAGGCCTAGGGGCTTATGGCACACCCTGCAGGTAGGGGAGTATGGGTACCAGTACACCCCATGGAGATACCTGGTGGCCTCCAGGTAGAATCTCAAGTATTAGTTGTACACATTTATATAGCCACCATAAAACTATATCGGTACCCATTAGTTTCTCCCGTCCCGGTGTAAGTTGAGCACTTCATTATAGATTGTCCACAGTGTGTTCACAGCGATCCAATATCTATAGTTAACTAATTACGGGGATCATCGGGAGTATAATATCAGGAGTCTCCCTGTTTCAGGGGTTCAAGAATACATGAGTTCAGGAATACAGGAGTTCAAGAGTATCAGATAGTAGCAGTATAATAATCATGTCAAGTCCTCGTAAAAGTGATAAATCATGAATAGACAATGCAATACAGGTGTCAGGTGTAATAGTATCCAGTCGGTGTCATGGTATCAGGTCAAGTGTATCAGCACCAAGTGATAACATGTGCCAAGTATGAAGTGATAACATGTCAATTGTCAGGTGTCAGATATCAGGTGTCGGGTATCAGGTGTTGGGTACTTAATATGTCAGTGTCAAGTAAGTTGAATACATAGCCACAATATCATATGTCAGGCGATCATCCAGTCATGTAACATGATACGAAAGGACAATATATAGCTAAACATTTCAAACTCTTCACAACCATATCTATTATAATAATAAATTAATTTATTAATTAGTTATGCGAAGCCGAGTGAAGCAGGAGTGTATCTAGGTATATCTAATACAAGTATAGTATCAGTTCAATGAGTTACAATAACGACCAACAAATGAATAACAATATGTAGGCACAACAGAAATAATAATATAAATCCAAAGAGAGAGTACTCGCAATTAACCAGAATTTGTACTCGCATAACGTGCATCAAGCCTTAGAATAGAACTAGTAAGGTATGAAACAACACAAGAAAAGTACTCACCTAAATCTTCAAAAAACACTGTAAAATTTGAAATTCTGAGAATACGCGCACGCCACCAATAATATTAATATATATATAGAGAGAAAGAGAATAAAAGAGAGGAGAGAGAATTAAAGAGAGAATAGTGTGCTGGAAGTGGGGAAGGGTAAACAGGGAATGAAAGAAAGGGTAAAGAAAAGAGAGGAAAAAAGAAAGGAAAGAAGAAAAAGAGAAACAGGAGAGAAAGTGAGGGGTGTGGCCCGTTGCTGGCCACCGTCGGTGGCCAGGGGCGGCGATGCGGTCGGAGGGGGTGGCGCACTGTTGGAGCCTGGGGAGGAGGAGGAGGTGGGCTGATTTGTTATTGTTGTTGATGTTGTTATTGTGGTTGTTATTGTGGTTGAAGGTGGTGGTGATGGTTGAAGGTGATGAAGTTGTGATGGTGTTTGGGAGTTGGAGGTGGTGGGGATGGTGATTGGGTGGTGAAGTGGAGGAATTGGTGGTGGATTGATGGTGAATTTTGGTGAAGAAAATAAAGGTGATGGTGATGGGTTTGGAGAAATTGGAGAAGGAGAGAAGTTAATTGAAGAAGAGGGAAGTGGAAAAGAGGAGAGGGGAACTGGGGGGAGGCGGCACCAGCTAGAGGAGGCGGCGACACGGGTGGTGCTTGCGGCGGCAGTCAAGAGGAGGAAGAGAGAGGGTGTTGGTGGGCGAGATGAAGAGGGAGAAATGATGAGATGAGAAGGAAGAAAGAGAGAAGAAAAGAGAAGAGAAGGAGAGAGAGAGGGAGAGAGTATGGAGGAGTGGGGGGTGGTTGTCGGCAGAGGTATAGGGGAGGACGGGAGCAGGTGGAGAAAGAAAAAGAAAAAGAAAAAGAAAAAGAAAAAAGGAAAGAAAAAAAGAAAAGAAAAAAGGAAAAAAAAAAAAAAGAAAAAAGGGATTTTAAAAAAAAATTAATAAATATTATTAATAATTAAATTAATAGGAAAAAATGGGGGTATTAAGTAGAGGAGTAGAGAAGGAAAAAGTAAGAAAAGAAAGAAAAATAATATTATATTTAAATCGGAAAACTTGACTGTTTTAGAAACGTTCCCAAAAATTCTCAAAAATAGAAAATAATATTTTAAGATACCTGGTGAAATCAGATTTGAGAAATTCAATCTAATTTTCAAATTAAAAATTTGAAATCCACCGCTGATACTTGTAGACGCCAAAAACTGGTTAAATTTTGATAAATTCAGAAAAATCTCAAAAAATGCATTTAGATATAAAATGAGATTTTAAGAAGTAATATGAAAGTCGTTTCTAAAAATTTAACTCCGTTTGAAAACTAAAGTTCTAGAAATCGGTCAGCGACACCGATCGATACCAGTTTTGAAGATTTTGCAAAATAATTCTGAAAATTTTTTAAAAATAATAAAAAAATCTAAATATTAAAAAACAGTGTTTGAAACTGAAATTGGTCAAATCAGACTATCAGAAAGCTCAAACCGAGTTGTACATTAGTATTGGGCCCCTGGTCTAGACCAGAGCTGACTCTAAGTCTTAGAAGTAGATCCGATACCAAATAATATAAATAATTACAAATAAAACAAACACATGAAGAAAATTGAAACATACAGTTGAAAAATTGGGACATGTATTTGGGTATGTATCACAGGAACGGGGTGTTACAACTCTCCACCTGCTACGATATCCCTTCGGCCTTTTCACGCTCTACTTGCTGAGAGTTAGTAAGTTTCATCATTGAAGCCTCATCAAACGTGACATCTCTGCTCAAGATAAACATCTTATTCTTCAGATTTCAAATTTTGTAGCTTTTAACACCTTTCTTGAATCCTACGAACACACCTTTCCTCGTTCTGGAGTCCAATTGTCTTCCTTAACATGATAGTAGGACGAGCACCCAAATACTCACAGCGAATCATAACTAAGCAATTTTTTCTGACAAAACTTTCAAAAGAGTTTTATCTTCTATCACAAATGACAACCTGTTAACGAGATGACACGCATAGATCAATGCCTCAGCCTAAAAATATTTTGATATATTGGCGTTCGATAACATGCACCTTCTCTAGCAATGTCCTATTCATCCTTTCAGCCACCACATTTTGTTGAAGTATTTCTCTTACTGTAAAGTGCCTTTCTATACCTCATCGCGCATAGCTGTAGGAAAGGATCACTCGTATGCTCTCCTCTATTGTCTAAACAAAGTACCTAATTTTCCATGTCTCTTACAGTCAATGTCTTTGCTGATGTACCATTAAAAGAAAATTGCTTATCCTACCTCCTCACCTCGTAATTTACAAGAGCAGCCGGCACATCAGTATAGTTAAGTATTTTTTTTATCATTGAACAAGGTTAGAACAAGTTTCATACTCTTCATCAGGAAGAGAATTCACAAGAATCAACGTCTTGTCTCTACTTCGATCATTATATCCACATTAACTAAGTCAGTAAAAAGCTTCATGTAGTTATTCATGTGTTCATCAATGGCGAGTCCTCTCTTCAATTGGAAGCAACAAAGCCTCCTCTTCAGATGCAATCGAGTCTCGATGCTCTTCGCCTGATACTTCTTTTTGAGAATCTCTCACATCTTTCTTGCGAAAGTCTCATACAACATATGATACTTGATGTCTTGTGTCAAACAAGACCTTATGAGACCACACGCAGTCCTGTTCATCTTGTCTCAATCATTTTCAGAAGTCTCTAGATTTTCTTCCAAACGTAAAGTATCTTCGAGTTTTAATGTCATCAGTTTATCCATCACTTCACACCTTCACATCTCAAAGTTGTTCTTGTTATCAAACTTTACCACATCGATCTTCATCGGATGTGGGTTTATGAATTTCACTATGAATTAACTATCTCCAGCCATCTCCTGACTAGATTCCTCAAAGTAATGCGAAAAATGATTAGTGAAAACAAATCCAAATAAGAAAGATCAGATCTTTATCTTTGAACGAAACTGTAGGCAGTCTCCAAGTTGACTTGCTCCACTTGAACAAAAACTCCACGTCGAACCGAAAAGCTCTGATACCACTTGTTGGAATCCTTTGCGCAGAGGACAACAACACCAGAGAACAACCGCCAATTGCACGAACAAAGAAATCAATGGAAGAAAGTGATAACACAAATTTAACGAGGTTCAACAATTACTTACATCCTCGGGATAGAAGGGGAGAGTGATCTTATTAATCAATCAATAGAGGCAATACCTCTCTCCATATAACCATAGAGTCCATGAAAATAAGGAAACAACCACTCTGAATTCGGATCAGAAACATTTCTGAAGTGACTGGCTCAGGTTCGACACTTTCTTTTTCCTGTCTCTTTTTCTTCCCATTGAGTTCCCAAACTCCTGATCCTCGGAAGAACTAGGTGCCACTGATGTCCTAAAATTAGTGAAGAACGCTATGACCGTAGCATAAAAGTGTTTTCATCCATTGGATCTGCTGCAAATAAGCAGAGTTGTGATAATATTTTAGTAATTTTACTCAAAAAGGAATAATCCTCAATAACTTCATTTTGTTTCGCCGCCTTGGATGGACACCAGAACTTTTCTTGTGATTCTTCTTGGCTACACTGTTTTGTAGTATCTTACAATTAGACTTGAGAATCCCGGCTGACTCTTTCAACTGACTTGCAACTCGACTGATACGATCTCTAACCTTTAACGACCTAGCCAGGGTTGATGATGGTGCATTAGTCTCTGAGTCCGAATCTTTGCCAAATCTCTCTTTCTTACTTCTTCCTAAGTCAGTAGATTCAGAACCAACAACCTAACGCTTCTTACCAGATGCTCTAGCTGGATAATCAAACTTTTTGTCTACCATCTGCTCACTACCATCCTCAGAAATATGGATCTTGCAAGGTCTGCCTCTTAGTCCTTTCCCAGACTTGATACCTGAAGCAACTGGAGTTGACTTAGCAATGACTAAGATCTTCTTCTTCTCTCTATTTTGACAGACTGTTTTGCTCATTATCATCCTCAAATACTTTGTTCTTGGGAGGTCTGCCTCTTGGTCATTCCCCGGACTCGATACTTGAAGCAAACGGGGTCAAACTATCAACCTTATCTTCCCAGATACTCTACTCTCAACAAATGGAATCTCAGCGTCATTTTCTACCAAATCAAGACCAGAAACAAAAACAGGGAGTTCTGGATGACCCTTTGAATAATAGAAGACCTGGAGTTGAGCTATAGATATTTCGAGCTCCAGCCTATCAAACCCAAATAGGCACTGAGCCAACACGCGAACATACTCAACAAGACTCGGGTTTAAAAGCATTCACAAACATCGACCTATCAACAGAAGCACTGCATGTCTCTTCACAAATACCAGCATTGTCAACTTTCTTGTACTTCAAATTAGTGTAAATTTCATCCCCCAAGCAATGGCAAGCCATTCATGTAACACCCGGATAATTAAAACCCTAGATTTATAATTTAAATACTAATTATTGAAAATAGTTATGTGACAATCGGAACCCGTAAGTGGAACCGATAATTCATGTGATAAGTAATTACAAAGTATTCATAATCAAGTGGTGGGTATATACGGTATAATGGTATTAAAGTGGGGTGTGAATATTAAGGAAAAGTGAATATTATATAAACAAGATAATTGATATGTGTGTGCGTGTATGAGAAGGAGATATATATGTGCGCGCATGTGTGTATGTTATTATGAATTTATCCAAGGGGATATAAGCAAATAAAAATTTTATTATTAAACATGGGCTTAACTGAAGGAGGTAGGTGTGTATGAGAGGAGGTGATAAAGGGCTCGAATTATTCTTGGGTAACAGAGAGGAGAGGTGAAAAAATATAGAAATTTAGAACTAAATACTTAAAAGAGAAAAATGGGAGATAATTCTCATTTCATCTCCTAGCTCTACCTCTCCCTCTCTGTGTGAAATCGTACATCACTTCTCCTTTCTCTTTCTCATGAGCTTTCATACGTAGCTTTATCTCCTCATCTCTCCCTAGCAAACCGAAACCTTAACTCTCTCTTACTTGACTCCCTCTCTTTTTCCCCTCATCTCTCTTTCTTGTACTTCCTAATTCTTCCTCTTTCTTGGGCTCCGGTTGAACGGCGAGGTGGCGGGATAATGGTAGATTTCGAGCAGCACTAGACCAACAGCGGTCGAGGCCAGGCGGCATGCGAGAGGCGGCGGCTCCTGCTGCTGATGATGACGTGGAAGAACCCGTGTTGGGTTTTTTAAGAGTGGGATTTTAAAACAAAATGAACCCGACCCATTTAGGACTTGATCTGCCACTTAAAGAAAGGTAAATTTTTAGTTTAACCCCTCTAATGAGAAAATTATTACATTTTGGACCTTAAATATTACAATTCTGACCCATTATTATTGAATTTGATTTCTGGACCATATCTCGGCCATCCGAAATTAGATCCAGGTGATTCTCAACCCTCGCAGTCGTAGAGACGGGAACTACGCATTTGGGGTGTTAGTAACCCAATCAGGAAAATCAGTAATCAAAAGAGGTGGGTGAAGTTCCTAATTAATTTTGATTACTTGCTAAAGTAGTATATATTATTGATAGATAAATCAACTATGATTATGAGTTAATTATCTAATAAATATGAAATAATAAAGTGAATAAAATACAGTTAATTTAATTGTTTTGATGAATATTTCTTGTGAACTGAATCATGGTTAATCGATATCATGTGTAGTGTGTAATTGATAGCACCAATAGTAGAAGAATAAGAATCGTAACTTGATTATGTTGTTGTAGCTAATGGATAGTTTGAGTAATTGATTGTTGGTTGATTATAAGTTCTTGATATAACTATTGGTATGTGTGTACTATATTAATGTATCTAGAGGAGAAGGAAGACAACAAAATATTATATATATATTTATGAAAAAAGGGACTGGATATAGAACCAGAGGAGGGAAAAGACGGTGAAATATTACTATATATATTTATGGAGGAAGAGACCAGATATAGAACCGGAGATGAAGAAGACAGTGAAAGATAAAGAATTATTGTATGTGAATGAATGTGTATGTGTAATATATGTCTATGTGTGATATATGTGTGTACACTAAGTGTGTATTGGAGGTGTTACCTATGTAATGATATGGTGGACATCAGAAATCCATAATACACTAATGAAAATATAAATAAATATTGACATGACATTAGAATATGAGATCTCTGTATCATAATAAAAATCTCGACACTTGTTTATTATATGTGCACTGGTATTAATTGAATAACAGTTTGAAGTAAATGAGTATATAATTTAGTTGAGACATTTATGTTCACTTGCAATTTAGACACAAGTGATCACGCATTTTCTTGTATCATGTACACTACACACTGATAGTACCATATTAAATTATAAATTTAAATTAACTTCACTCAGTTAGCTATGAGCTCATCCCCCTCAGCCTGACTGTTTTCATGTCAAAGCAAATTAAGGATATGGCCCAAGGACTCCAGGAGCATGGCACCAGATTATCGTCAAATACCCTAAATGAATGTTAAATGTTGTTATCAATATACTTGAATCCTTTGCTTGTATAAACATATTTATTTTGTATAGATTTAGTAGTTATGGTATAGAACATAGACGAAGCTGTATTAATATATCTTAAGGGTTATGTATAGTGTCATCTATCTTGGCTTAGATATGGAATATTGACTTGGGTAATGATTTGACTCTCGATGTTAAAGTTATGTATAAATTTACCTATTTTTTATCTAAGTTTATGGAATAGTTTCGATGATCCTTTTTAGCTATTAATTTGAGTCATTTTGATGGGATTGATGAGTTAGAACAGGTATGAATTGTGTATCTATATAAATAGGCGGTGTCAAGTTAAATTGTAAATATTGTACCAGGGAAGACTTCATATTATAGAGGATATGCTGCCGAAATTATTAGTAATTATCTGAACAAATAAGAATAATAGTTTATGATTACGGTAAATTCGGTGATCGAAATTTGGTGCCGTTACAATACCCAACTGAGCCCGCCTCGAGATTTCTTCAAGAAAGGCATCCACCGCATTCATAAAGGACTCCACAGTGCTCTGCTGCTCCATCACGAGAAATGCGCTTGGAAAGGCTTCATCTGGGACTCGGGAATCCAAGCAAAACTTTTGTCGCGAAAGTGTGCCTACCAGGAAGTGATCCTTCTTCTGAAGCTTCAAAGCCATTTTGGATGCATATTTCGGATCAAATATCGACCCTGGCCACCAAGGATTGCTCCTTACCTTGCTCCAAACCAAATCACCAACATAAAACCCAGTTCTATCCTCTTGAAGAGAAAAGTCTCTTTGATCATTCTCCATCACATTAGTCTTCTCCCCTTCTTCCAATTGCTCTTGTTCTTCAACTTGCACATTCTGATCCTCCTCGAGTTCTGAGATATGACCCACCCCTTTTTCTTCAACCGAGCCCAGACCACCATCAGTTTCCTTGTTCTCAATTGTTTCTACAACCACCAAGGAATTATCTTTCTTAACATTCTCACCTCCAATTACAGAATCCACTCTCAACTAAATCACCATTAACAAATGCTTCCTCCTCTCGGTCGCCATCTCCATCTTGATTCGGACCCCTAGTCTCATCTTTACCCGATACTTAATTTCATCAGTTCCCAGTTTGTTTTCTGATGAGGTTTTGATTGAGACTTCTCGAGGTCGATGTTGGGGCCATGGCCACCAACCTCGCTAGGGTTTGAGTCTATGGGATTATAAACCCCTAAAACCCATCTTTTGGTTCTTTTGCTAGTGGGAATCATCCGTTAACAAACAATAACCCGGAGTTTTAATTTGAATCTATGACGAAAAATGAGAAGGAAACAAAAACCCTAGAAATCCTAATTTCGATAATAAATAAATGGATTAAAGAATAAATAAGAAAAAAATGATTGGAGCTCCGTACCTCGTTTCTTTCTGCAATGGCGATGCATTGCGTAATTATATTAGAGGAGATCGGGTCACCATTGGGTATCCTTACCCCGTTCATGATTTCTCCTTGGGGACCCCTGGGGAGAGCGGCAGTGACCGGATCCGTTTTGTTAGCTTTCTTTGTATTTATAAATGTCAATTTGCAAATTGCAATTATCAGGGTACAAAATACGTCAATTATTGAATAAATAGCTATTTATAGAATAATTGAAAAAGAGATATCCAATTTTGGATAATATCTCTGTGGGAATGAATTTAGACTTACAATTTGTTCCTTCCATTCAATTTTGGATTGGAGTTGCACATATATTGTACCTGTTCTTCTTTTATTGTGCTGGTTCTTCTCTTCTCTCAATTAAAAAAATAAATCATATTTCGTAAGAGCAAAGTCCCATGAGATAACTGAATCTTGATATTAAGTGGGGAGTTTAATTACATATTTAGATCAAAATATGAGTTTTTCTTTATTGTACTCATTTATCTCGGTTTAAGATTTCCATAACAAAATGTGACGATGGTATAGTTTCCTTAATTTTGATGGTTTTGACATTAATATAACCCATTTGTTTGGTGGTGTATACTTCAATATGTTCAGGCAATTGGTTTAGTTAAATTTACCGGAAAATAACTAATTTTGTTGTGGAATACTTCAACTGGATATTCGCACGTGATGCGCACGTTGTACATGGCACAAATAGTGTTTCTTCTGGAAACTGCTCATTCTTGCTGAGTGGGGCTTTCTTTTTATTAAAGAAACCTACGATAAGGGTCTGTTTGGTTGTCGTAACTGGCTGTAATTCGTAGTTGTAATTGGTAAAGTCTTTTACAATTGTAAATGAGTTACATGTATGTAAATTTTACGGTGTTTGGTTGGTAATATAAAATTGTAAAGTGAGAAAGTGTATTGTACTTTACGGTGTTTGGTTGTCGTAATGTATAAGTCGTAAGTGAAAAAGTTGACCACAAATTAACTATTTGGTGATTAAAAAGTTTTAATACTGCAAATAAATATTAAAATGTTAAATATTAAATTTTTTTAATATTAATATAAAAAAATATTACAAATTTGTATGACCACAAAATTAACTGTAACTGGGCTGTAAGTGAGTGGTAACTGGGTTGCAAATGAGTGTTAATTGAGTTACGTAAGTCTTTTACGAATTACGGTCCAAACAAACGCCGTAGTTGTAACTGGGTAGTAAATCATTTACGAATTACGGAGTTTTACGCGAAACAAACGGCCCCTAAGGCTCGGCGCTAGTACTTTCTCGTGGGACCGGCACAGCTGCGGAAGAACCCGAAACAATGTCGGCGATACATTGAAATTCTGTTTCTCTCTCTCATCTAATCTCTCACTCTCTGTGTCTCGAATGGGATGATGACCAGATGACCATCCCTCTCTGTTTCTCCCTCTTCAATCTCAACTCCAGCAATGGCCGAGCAAGAGCAGGAGCAGGGCTCGTCCGAGATGAAGAGGCCGTCGAGGGCCTCGCGAACTGGGCTCTCAGAGATCCGGAGAAGGGAGCTCGGCTTGTCCCAGCGTCACCAGTTCACTCGCCGGGTTGGCGGTTCTGAGGTCTCATCATCTTTCTGTCTTAATTTATTTCTTTTCTTGTTGATTGAAACTCATGTTGAAATTGAAGTTCTTGAATCGATTTGGAGGCGAAAGGTGTCCTTTTTTTTCCTGTTCGCATATCTGATTATTTACCCATTAAATTACTTCAGTTCACTTCAAGTTGATGGTTATTGGTGAGTTATGTCTTGGTAGAAAGCTTATTGATTTGTTGATTAAATCAGTGAGACCATACTGAAGTTGCCGGTTGTGGAACATGGGTCTTTTTCCTCAAGATTGCATTAATTTAAAGCAAGTTATTAGTTCAATACAGAGATATTCTGAGTTAGTTTGGCACTCAGAGATGAATATTTATTTTTGCATCTAGACCATGAAGCATCAAGTTCATCTGATCCCGGATGAGGAACATCAACTTCTGAGTTGATAGATACCATGATGAAATATTAACCGTGTTTTGTAATTAAGTTGACTCCGACTTGAGATTATTGAGCTGGATTTTCCAACCATACGAAGTATATGATTGAAAGTTCTACTCTATAGCCTTTCAATTCAATACTTATTGATTGGTTTTCTATATAACTGATAAATGTACTAGGATCTAATAATTTTGAAAGAGGGCCTAGTTTTCAATATTTGCGAGGCGAACAAGTTAAATCATCATATACATCATTTAAACCCTTTATTTTGGTCTCATCTAGGCCTTCTTCAAAGATGAGCAATAATTGTAAGTCGTTCTGGATCCTATTAACGAAGCATCCTGAGGACAGAGAAAATTCGACTAACAACCAGACAGACACATTTTGTGATATGTCAAATAGATCAAAAAGAGCTACGTGCCTGACTTTATGAAACAAATCCAAAATTCAGAAACATAAAGTGACAACATATAACTATATAAGTAAGATGCATGACTCATGTTACAAAGCAAAAAACAGAAGACATAACTCCCCTTTCCTTGGATGATGACCAACCTCCATGACATAGTTTAGGTCGCCTCCTGCTCTAAATTGTCCTGGCATCCTTTGGCAAATGCTTCCAGGTATCCCACATCTTCTTCTCCTGGCTCCTAAGACTGAAGAATCCTTAGCTTTGGCTTTTGTGTTGGTGAAATGTTTTCCGATTAACATATAATATTAGTGTAGGATTAACATATAATATTAGTGTAGACTCTGTGAAGAAGCTGTTTAGTGACTTTTGTGTGCCATCACTCTCTTTTTATCTTCGTCAAGTTGCTTAGCATCTAACTGCAGGTCCAATATTCTAGATTTTGTCTTTCCTGTTCCTCTTTTTCTCCCAGTTGACCACACTGATATTATTGTGCTCGGCCTTTATAGTTAAATTTACTGTGTAGCTCCCCTTACGCATGCTTATTGTAAGGGCACTGTAACATGAATTAAACCCGTCTGCTTGCTTATACATAGGACACACTCATCTAACTCCTTACACTCCTCTTAATGAAGTTATCACTAGCGAGGAATGAGGCCTTGCTGGTTAACCACAGAAATCCTTTAACTTAAGAGGCACTTCTTGATTTTCTAAACTATTTTCACTACCAGGAAGAGAAGATTGGCCTCGAAAAGCATTGCAGACACTCAATAGCAGGATCATGAGTGCTTACATAATTCAGATTTCACCTTGAATTTGATGGCAACTGATATTTTTGCATTTTCTTAGAATGTTGAGGCGTCATGCAATTTCAGAAGAGAGGGATTTCGAGAGAGGATCTCTTTTCTTGCAGAAACCCCATCGTGCTCTCTCTCATCATCTGTGAATCTCTTAGCTCCTTTGTACCCTTTGCACTTTCCTATTTATATACCCTTTAGATGGATTTAAAGCTGAGAGGGTCTCTCCTTTAAGCCCCCTTGAACTACCATATGTAACTTTTATCTCCCTTCTTGCATGCCTTTTGCACTTTTGTAAAATATTGTTTGCTTCTTATCATGGCTGATCACTCCTAATTCATGTCATCCCTGCAATGTACCCCTTGAATAGTCTCTTCAGAGTTTTGCTCTTTACACGTATCCACCACTATGTCTTCCTTGAATGGCCTCTATAGAGTTATGCTTTTTAATTGGAATCTGTACTATTTGTTCTAAAACACCTGTAGGAGTGGACCATTATTCAGTCCATATAAACTCTTCTCCATGCAAGGTTTTAGGTAATGCTCTACTGAGTTGTGCTTCTCTGACTACAATCACATTCCTCCTAGTTGGTGCAGTACTGGGTAAGTCGGTCCAAATCTTTGTGATAAAATGTGCTTTCCCTCGAAAACAACCTATTGTTCACTGTATTTTGGATCAGATTTGTCATACAGTTCTCATCATAATCATCAATAACATCACTATCATCATCACCTTCATCATCAAAGTCAAAACCTTTTCTACTCAAAATGGGGTCAGTTGTGAACCATAGTGCTCCATGGACAGATTGACCAAAAATTATGACCTCGTCAACCTAGTGTAAACCCTTTGAGTTGATGTCAAATTCCTGAGCAATGGAAGTAAAGAGCAAGAGAGGTATTTGGCATAAATCCTAGAAGGCCAGTTGATTGGTAAGAAGACCCTGTTTACTCGAACATTACCATGCAACTTAAGCTCGTGCAACCTGGTAGCAACATACAAACTTTTGAATGAGAAAGATTGTTGCATCAAGTTCCATGAAAATTATGGTGAAAATAATGATGGGAGTAATGGGACAAACATTTTCCAATCTGGAATAAGACTGGATCTTGCTTCCAAAAATGAAGGTGCTTCTTCCTCTTGAATGCTATTTCACATTCAGACACCTTAAGCAAAACAAGCCTTGCGTTTTTAAATCTGCATTATGGCCTTTTGAGAGTGATTTCTGTCAGGATACTTCACCCTCTTGGAAGTCATTGCATTTAAGATGATTACGTGCTCAACCCTTTTTTTTTAAGAGAAATACTTTCTCCCCAACATATAATGATGATTTCAAATAATTGACCTACTATTAAATTGTTCGGAGATATCTGCTTTTGATAGGTTATCTGTTTTAAGAAACAAATATTCTTATATATAGCACAAACACTTTTATCATGAAGTTGTGTTGCATTCGACATGTGTGTCAGAGACACGGTCATGTGTGTTTTTAAGAATTTGTCACATATCGGCGTGTCGTGTACATATATTGTTGGGGACGGAGACTCCCACCATCAATACACTGTGAGATCTATCATCACGAGCACACAAGATGAAGATATAACAAACATAAGAAGAAAACACAAGATTTACGTGATTCGGTCGCCCAACTGAGGCCTATATCCACGGCGAATTGATGTGAAATCCATTATGAAAAAGAGAAATTACAAGACTACAACCAAGTTCCTGTGTCATCTCACCCTCCTTCTCATTTCATTTTATTGTTACACATCCTTTCCAAAGCACCTCTTGTCTAACCTAGTGCTGCAAAGAAATCCTAGCACTACCCGTCGCCTAATGATAACCACACCTCTAAATGATCCTGATCTGATGACCCAAGTCAATATGGACTTCCACTGAAAGGACTTGGGGCACCATCCCAAAAGACTAGCTTTCTAGGTGGAGTTGCCTAAATCTTTATATACCCAAGACCATCCCATGTCTAGCCGATATGAGACTATTTATTCGAACCCAACTTAACAATCCTCTCTTGAACAAAGAGTCTCCCTGTAAGCTCAATCTTCACACCTGGAAGATCATATGCTTCATCGAGATCCTCTTTACTGCGTTGCGGCACACGCCTTATGTGAAGCACCACTGCAGCCTGTTACTCCTCTTCACTGCGTTGGAGGCACACGTCTTACGTGAAGAAGGAGCACTGCTGCCAAATCTTCAAGAGCTCAACTAGTTTTATTGGGGGCATACTGTGCCTTTTACGCGCTGAGGGATTGAACACCACCTACACACACGACTAAGTTCAGGGCATGACTCTAACACCATTTGAAAGAACTTGAGACACCATCCCAAAAGACTAGCCTTTTAGGTGGAGTTGTCCAAATCCTTATATACCCAAGACCATCCCTATGTCTAGCCGATGTTAGACTATTTGTTCGAACCCAACTCAACAATCCCCCTTATTTCTCATCTTCATCGTAGATCCAGACCTCATTATCTTCTCTCACTCCACAGCCTTCGCAGCACCCACCGCTCGCTTCTTCGCCCTCTCCAACATTCCTTCGACTTGCCTGTGCTACCACGACAAGCCGCCTCCATCCGTCCACTCCATCTCCTCCCTAGAGCTCGCCATCATTGCCCCCAACACCCTCGCCTTCGAGATCTCTTCCATGTCTTGTCGATGAGATCTACTTCACTGTTCACTAACGTCATCTTAGAGTTCTGCTGCCCTCCAGTTACTCGTCGTCATCAGCAGATCACCTCGTCATCAAGATCTCGTTGTCGAGCGGTCACATCATCATCAAGATCTCTTCACCCCGTCTGAACTGCATCTCCTCCCTCTCTTCGCCTCCCCTCTTGCCTTCCTTAGAGTCTTCGTCTTCTCCGAATTGTGAAGCCACTGCTCTTCCTCGTTGGCGAAATCGCCGTTGCAGAGATCTTTTGCCAGAGTTCCCACAAGGCGGCGAGACCATAACCACCCAATTGAAGGGCCTGATTGAGTGCTGGATTTTATTTAGGTCAGTTGAGCCCAAAACCAAGAGTTTCAAACCGGATCCAAATCAACTTGGATTAGTGCAACACGACCCGGACCTGATCTACATTGAACCCGACCCGATTCATGGTCTGACCCAGAGCCGACTTAGGATCCGACTCAACCCATGCCGATTCACTCAACTCAGATCTGACTCTCTCAACTCGGCGAGTCAGCTCAACAATAGCAGTATAACAACAATTCAGAGCTCGTTTCTCACCCATTCAGAGTATATTTTGAGCTTTGTTCGAAGCGTTGGATTGTGACTGAGCCCCGGAAATTCATAATACTGGAGCAGCAGATCTGATCTCAGCGAGTCCGTGTTTGGTGCCGGAATTGTTCCTGCAGCCTGCACAAACTCACTCCAAAGCCCGTTTCTCGCCCGTTTAGAGTCTATTTCGAGTCATGTTCGAAGCGTTGGGTTCATGACTGAGCCCCAAAGTCACTAAAGAGAATTCGTAGTACTTGAGCAGCATATCTGACCTTCACGAGCTCGTGTTTGGTGTCGATACTGTCTCTGCAAAAGAAAATCAGCATTTCAGACCACATTTTCAGCCCGATTTGAGTCCATTCGAGCCATTGAGATTTTTGGGTAACTTATGATTTTTATGCACTGAATTTTATTCATGAAATTTTGTTTTTGTGGCAAATACATATATATTGATAGTGATGAAAAGGAGGTTGAAAGGGACATGTATGTAACTCTCTCATATTTTCAAGGTTTTGTGAATCATTTTGGGCATGAGGAGTGGGAATGCAATCTTGAAGTTTTGTTCAGTTATTTTATTTTGACATCTGAGTAGAAGTATCACTATGCTCAAATGAGTCTGGTGGGACATCCTTATTGGCAGTGGAAAGATAATCATATTGACGATTAGTGTTGGTTTGTCTTACAAGATCATCTTCGTAGTCTGTATTCTTCACACTTTCTTTATGCATCTGAGACAGACTACAATGATCTCAATTTTGAGTAAGAATCAAGCCTGATTCGGGTAGCCTTAGAGAGACTTGTAGCAAGCTGAGTTGTAAAAAGGGAACAGATTCAGAGCCTCCAGTTCTTGTCGAGCCTTATGTTCTTGTGGAGCCAGTGTCAGAAGTTGTCGTTGAGTTGGAGCCCGAGCTAGAACTAAATAATGTAGATAAGCCAGAGCCAGCTGTTGTTGATGAGCCCGAACTAGAGCTAGAGATAGGAGAGCATGTTGTAGAGACTTCAGCGGATCTCTCAGCGAAACTTGTCATGGAGCTAGTGCCACTTATGCAGGCTGTAAGGGTTACAATGACCCTGAGATCGCCTGACTTGTATGATCTTTTGCAAATTTTTCTACAGGAGATAGGGTCACATGAGATCATGCTATTCATGGTGCGAAGTACACTTGAGTCGGTTCTCATCCAGGAGAATGTGTCTCTATTTGCTACATGTACATTGCTCGAGCTGACATTCTTTATATCAGATCTGTCACGAAAGTCGGTTTCACTTTCTCCACCATGGCTCATGTATGATGCATCAGTGTTGATTTTCGACCACCTCCATGACTCAATTGAGAGCTGAGATCTGCACTCGATAGGATCGAGTTTTTGCTAACTCCGGGAGAATGATGGGACATTTAGTTGTTTTTCTTAGTCTATTTTTAGCGATTTATTTTTATTGCTTATTTTAGTTATTTTAGTCCCACATTGGTTGTGGTGAAAAACTCCCTGCGATGTAGGCTTATATAAGGTCAAGACTGCTATTGTTTTCGATAGTTAATGATTGATGATGAAAATTATTATTTGAGTATTTTGTAGCCTGTGTGCTTTGGGTGAGATGCCCAAGAGAGAGATTCTCAAACTCTATCTTGAGAGATAAATCCTAGGTTGAGATTTTCTAATGTTCACCCCTCATCACCCACGGTTTAACTCGACCCCAGCCGGTACAAAGCCAACATGGATCCTAAATTGGATACGATACACAACCAGCATGTACATGTCTGTGCAACATGACAAACAACTAATGGCATAATACCGGAGCTTCTTTGCTATAAGAGGCTATGAGTGAAAATATGGTTGGGATAAGGAATGTTGGAAGTGAACCATGTTATGCAATCTTAGGTAAGGAATTTTTGTAAGATGCTGGATTTTGTATTTTTCTAATTTTTAGTATTTGCCTAACCGTCATGACTAACTATAGAGCTTCAATGATGTCAAAGAATGCACCTTCAGTTTGCTTGATAAAAATGATTGTGCTAATCCACAACGTGCAATGTGCTCCACTGATCAAATGCTTTTGCAAAGTGGATATTTTGCATGCGCACGTGTGTTTTGTTATCCCTGCATTGCATTGTTCTCTCTGCTTCAAGATAATTAAATTTATATCTTTGACATGTATGTATATAGTGCCTTCTTTTACAATAGACTTTCTACTTAGTGGCTATTTCTTCGAATTAAGGCCTCAAGTATCTTAGAGCATTAGTTGGTTAGAGGCTAGAATTTATTTCAGAGTTCATTTGAATTATTTATATACCACTTATGTTTTGCATGGAGAACAACATTGCTTAAATATCTGAACCATCAATTATCTTATTTACCATTACTGGTTCTGAATTAAAATGGTGCATTGTGTAATTCAAATTTTCATCTAAAATTTGTTATTGTAGTTGCATTTTTTGTGTTCATTCAGCTTAGCCTGGCTCTGCATTGATAGACTGTTGATCCTGTTAACTATATTTTTATCTTTTTATTCTTTTAGATGTGGAAGGGAAGTAAACTATGGGTCTGTTTGGTTGTCGTAACTGGCCGTAATTCGTAGTTGTAATTGGTAAAGTCTTTTACAATTGTAAATGAGTTACATGTATGTAAATTTTACGGTGTTTGGTTGGTAATATAAAATTGTAAAGTGGGAAAGTGTATTATACTTTACGGTGTTGGTTGTCGTAATGTATAAGTCGTAAGTGAAAACTTGACCACAAAATTAACTATTTGGTGATTTAAAAGTTTTAATACTGCAAATAAATATTAAAAAGTTAAATATTAAAAAATTTTAATATTAATATAAAAAAAATATTACAAATTTGTATGACCACAAAATTAACTGTAACTGGGCTGTAAGTGAGTGGTAACTGAGTTGCAAGTGAGTGTTTGTTGAGTTACGTAAGTCTTTTACGAATTACGGTCCAAACAAACGCCGTAGTTGTAACTGGGTAGTAAGTCATTTACGAATTACGGAGTTTTACGCGAAACAAACGGCCCCTATCTGTAGGTCAAGATGACTGTAGTTGTACATGATAAACAGCTTGGCTTATGCACTTTTCTTGTACTTCATATTGCAGCATTTACTTCATATCGCAGCATAAAAAATTTCTGTAGGATCAGTGTTCTTTTCTAACGAAACGTTATGAATAATTGACCTGCTGTTTGAGTTTTATTTCCACTCTACATCATATGTGCAATAAAGTTAAGAGTTTTGCTTGACCTGCTGTTCGAGTTTTATTTCCACTCTACATCATTAAGAGTTTTGAGGCAGATACCTTACACTAGCATAAGTTAGCGAACTTTTGTGATGTATAATTTTTTTACAAGAAGGTGTTCAGCTTGCTTTAAACAGTTGCTTGGATGCGGTTATTTATGAAAATGGAGTGATCATTTATCAATGTTCTTATCTACCCACTTTTTGTCTGCTAGGTTCTTATTAAGAGGTTAAGTCAATATGGGAAGCTAAGTGGTCACAAGGGTTGTGTGAACACTGTACATTTCAACCCTACAGGTCACCTTCTCGTCTCTGGATCTGATGACAAAGAAGTCATAATTTGGAATTGGGCAGAAAAAAGTAGGAACTTTGCATATTCTTCTGGTCATCTGGACAACGTCTTCCAAGCCCGAATCATGCCCTTCACTGATGATCGAACCATCATAACTTCTGCCGCTGATGGTCAGGTATGCCCTAATAGGAGCTTTTGCACACAGATCTAGTGGATAGTCCTTTTGGTCTTTACTGCATTGATGTCTCAGTTTACCTACAGTGCACATTGCCGCTCTACCCTAGTGGTAAAGCCTCTTGGGTCGTGCAAGGTCCACTTCCTGTTTATGCTATGGTGCTATGGTTGTGGCTGTAGAGTGCTGTGAAATTTTGGCTAGATTGCATGTTGATAGTAGCAAACACATGATCATGATTCGACACACCCCCCCCCCAACCCCCCCGAGTTGCAGCATGAATGTATCTTTTCGTATATTGTATACTTTTGGCGACATTACCATCTTATCAATGTGATTATTTTTTTTCCTTTAACAAAACCATATCTGACTTTTGAGGATTAGGCTTGCACCAAAGCCCCATGTCAAATTGCTGGATCCCCATGTCGGAACGCATAGGCATGTCTGTCACACCCCGCTTTCCAAAATACGTGGAAACGGAGTCGTGACGAGAGTCGGCGACGTATATACGTGAGGAAAATACCCCACGTATACACGCTAAGCCTGAAGTAATCTGAACAAGCTATAAATCTAAACATAATAAATTAACGATCACTGCAATATCACATATAAGCATCTACACATGATATCATATAAAAAGAACTGAAATAAAGACTGAGTCTGACATATTATCGAGAATCAGGAAATAACTAGAAGATAAGAGAGATAAGAATACCAGAACCAAATAGGGAGAAGCTTCAGCTCCTCGTGAAGCGTGCGATCACATAAACACCTGAACAATAAGAAGATGTCCAAACTCCTGAACGTACGAATCTAGGGTCATCAGAAGTGACCTAATGAGTGTGTGTGTAAAGGTAAAGGTGCTCGTGCATAGCAACATTATACGCAATAACAACATGATAAACTGTAATATAAGATAACAGAGTAACCAATATTAAGAACAAAGTTATGAACGATATATAACTGATATCATGATAAAAAAAATTAACTAATGTCAAGAAGTGTAACTTAACATATGTCACTAGTCTGGTATCCAATCTGGTCATGTGTATGATCATATGTCTATCATAATATACACATGCACAGGCAGGTGATTATAGTCAGTCACAATACATTATAACAGTTAATTATTATTTATTATGTCAGCGAACACCAATTACCACCTGTAATAGACGCATCCCATATTACGCCTACTACATGTATCAATCAGGGCCCTAAATTATTAAAACTGATTGGTTGGAGACGTCTATGCTTTAGGTGGGTTCCGTACATACCCGGAACCACGACCCAAAGCAAGTCCTACTGCTAGATGTTTGGTGGAGGAAAAATTGAAGATCGAGAAGTAAATTCTTTATTTGATAGTAAAGAAAGTTATAGCGGATCAATAATCCTCTTACAAGAGAGAGGAGATATCCACTCTTGATTCTCCCCTTTGTTTAGTGCCAGGTTCTTGATGTGGCGGTGGAAAGTGAATTGTTTTCCGTTGACCAGGTGAACGTCAGAACTTTTTGGGAATTCTCCTTGGATGGTAGACGAAGTAACACAGCTTCTGTCCACCAGGGATCTCAAAGAGATTGTAGGCAAAAATTAACTTGTACGCAGCAAGTTGTTAGAAGACTTGAACTCCCTCTCCCTTTTTTTTATCTCCCCTGTATATGTGCCTTCTCCACAACAAACTGGGCAATTTATAGAGATTTTAGGGGGTGAACGTGTCCCCTAACAACACTCCATAATGGGGGTTAACTTCCTCATTACCTGGGCAATAATTGACCCAGTAATGAGGGCAGTTATAACTGAGACGCGGGTTTCGAGCCTCGCGTCTTGCTACTGCAATAATGCTGAGACGCGGGTTTCAACCCTCACGTCTTGGTCCTTGCAGTGCTGCTGAGACGCGGGTTTCAACCCTCGCGTCTTGGTCCTTGCAGTGCTGCAGAGACGCGGGTTTCAACCCTCGCGTCTTGGTGGTGGTGATTAGCCTTGCGTCTGGAGTTCGGATTCTGCTTTTTGATGACTTGTCTTTATTGATTTTTAGACAGCCTACACTAGGTAGTCAATAACAATATGTCAATAACAATAACAATATGAACAATACGGGATGTCAGTCATCCCCGGTACCCTGCAGTGGAACCGTAAGTCGGCTACGCAACCTGTATCCTAGGTTTACCCAAAATACAGACGCTGTCTCCTCTATCAATTTTCTCAATCCCAGTGTAAGTTGTTAATTTACATTATTATTCAATTCAATCAATATCCACGTTATTTCAATTACTGGGATGATATGGTGACAATAACAATATCAATAATGTAACAATAACAATGTGAACAATATTACCGTGTAAACGGTAGGACAATAAAACAATGTATATGTTACGGTCTGATAATATTTTCCCAGTAACTTTCAATAACATGAATGCAATAACAAGCTCGGATACTACTCAATAGATAGTCTCATTTAAAACTGATCAATATCTTATATCCATCAGCACTAAAATACAATAGTAATTAATCCATCAACCAACAGTCTCTATACAATCATCGTGAACAGCAAGTATCAATCCGTATCGAGTAATCTGGTACAATAAACCACTGTCTCAATATATCAATAATTAATAATCAGTCTCCCCCTATCAATCTACTCTGATCCTCAAGTCATCGATATATCCAAATATCAATAACTGAAATGCTACATGTTCTGATACATATAATTAAATCCTCATTTTCCAATTTGATCAAGATATCACTCTCTCACTCTATCAAGGTCAATCACAGGATCCCAAAGTCAAGTAACATATCAAGTACACTTATCTAAAAATCCACCAAGCAAGATCAAGTCAACCCAATCAACTTCTATTTCTCAACCCCCAAGTCAACTCCAACCCAGTCGAGTCCACCGACAGGTTCAAGTCCAAGATTTCATTTTATTAATAAAGATCTCTTATTTATTAAATCATCGATATCCCAATCAATCAAAATCATAACTAAGCAGTGTAACATCCTCGATCAACATGAAATTTAGATCACCTCTCTAGTAGTCAATATCCATAAGGTCATCACTATATCAGTCAAACTCACCAATGCGATAATCCAGAAATAATAGCTCCAAACAGTTCAAAAGTCAGTCTCAACGCATACACTAGCGTCAAAGGTATTATATTCACACATACGCATGTATCGGTAAAACAGTCTATCAGTAAGGCATCATGTCTAACACGTCCTCAATATCCAACAGAGTTCTAGTCACTATAGTCACCACAATTTGTCCGATAAATACCATACATAAGATATGAATCTATAACCTCAATCACGAATCAATCATTCTCAAGATCAATATATTTATTCTAAGATTTATCACAACTAGGTCAGTTATAAAATCAAGTCCGGTCTACGGTATATCAATACTAGGTCAAGTCCGGTCTACGATATATCAATACTAGGTCTAAGCCAACAACGGCGATTTACCAACACATGAAATGACTCATATCAATTACACAAATAAGTTGACAATCAATAATGTCTCATGAAGTGATACAGCAAGCCAAACTGATAAAATATAATATAAAGTCACATGAAATAATATGAATAAAACACAATAACTGTAAAGAAGAAAATGACATGAGAACAAACACTCACATGAAATGACGCGGTTTTGGAACCGAATCGCCGTCTGGTCTTCACTGCACGAACTGGTACGGATCTCTGGATCATCCCATGGGGCGGTCTTCAAATCACCTATATATCGGGTCCCCAACGAGCACGAATCCGGATCGGGTTCGGATCTCCTGTAGCTGGGTTCGGATCTCACCAAATGGGTCCGAAACACTATAGCATGCAGCCAACACATATATATAAAATAAATACACGCTTAACACCCACACGTGCATACAGACACATACGCGTATACTTTACACACCTACACCTATATGAGTATACACATACATACTCACTGATAATCATGCATACACACATGAACTCACGCACACAAAACACACTATATACACACATTGACAGTACACTAACATATATAATTACCCCACTTACCCATTAATGTAATTAAAACACACTCATCACATGCAAGCATTCACTCCCGCACATGGATGCACACAGTAAAACCCAAACTCACACATATATTAATATGCAAACTTTCATAACACAAATGTATATATCACACACACACTCACAATTATTAAAAGACATAATACATGTAAATTTAAAAGCAACAGAAAGATATAAAGAGGGAAGGGGAAGGGGAAGGGAACTCACGGCCAAAGGGAAGAGGGGTGTGGGCTGCTGCTCGCACGCGGGCGCGGCCAGGAGGAGAATGCTGCGGAGTTACCGGCGGCAAGAGGGAACTCAGCCAAGGGAATCAGGCTGCTGCGGCCTTGCGAAGCTCACTGGAGAGAGGAGCACAGCCACGGAGGAAGCCATGGCGCACCCGGGGAGTTGAAAGTGCTGTCGAAGAAGAGGCTGCGTGTTCTGGGGATGGAGGAGGAGCCGTGGACAAGGGCTGCCATGGGGGTTCGCCTTGGTGGTTGCCGGGGCGCGGCCTGGAGGGGAGAACGCCATGGGGCATGCGGGTTCTGGCTTGGAGGAGGGCTCGGTTGTGCAGGCCGTGCTCGGCTGCCATGGTTCGTCAAGGAGTTGGCTGTGGGTGAAGCATGGCCGGCTGGGTGTTGTCGAATGGGTGCAGCGGGATGATAGGGAAGAAAAATAAGATGATGGAGATAAGTTAGGATTTGATTAGTTAGGATTAATTTTGTTAGGATTTTGATTTGAGTAGTTAGGATTTGGATTTGATAAGATTATGGTGATTGGGTTATAGAGTAATGGGTGGGATCTTATTGGGTTTGGGTCTATGTAAATGGGTTGAATCAAGGCTAAAGGGTATGGGTAAGGCATAAGAAACCATAAAGATATCAAAATCAAAATAATAATACATAACACACATAACAACCATAATAATAATAACAACTACTAGTAATATTAACTAATAGAAATAATAATAATAATTAGTAGTAGAATAATAACAGTAAATATAAAGCCAAGCAATTATTTAATAGTCCAAGATAATTTGTGTATAAAAATAATTCATAAATCAAGTTATGAAGATAAAAGTATAACAAAATTAATAAATACATAAAAAAATATATAGTATCTCAAACTAGGGATATTACAATGTCTGTTCAACTTAGTTCACAACTAATCGATATCAATTGTCATGTCTCTTTTCATTCCTATAAAGGGATGTCATGTCTTTAAACAAAGCTAGCATTTTAAAAGTTCTTCAGGTCTTCTCCTTTGACCTTTCATTCTTGAGCCCCTCTGTTGATATCCAAGTTTGTTTACTGGCTTTGTTTCTTTTGGGAACTATTTCACCCCTTTCTATTCTTCTTCACTTAAAAACTGTATAGTGGGTTAATTTTGCCTGAAGTTCCATAGGTACTTCTTATGCACCTTATGCATTGTGATCCTCTAACATTTGAAGCCACCTTATGCATTGTGATCCTCAACATTTGAAGCCTGAACTTGCTCCTCTAGCAGAAAGCAACTTTATGTTAAAGGCACTAAAATATGCCTTAGTCAAGAAGTCTCAATATCTTGGTTTCACTTCTTCAACTTCAGTCTTCCAAGTGCTTGCTCCACACCCTACTGTGATGTGTGTTTTCATGCACTGAAGGGTGTCACATGCGTGCAACCATTGCATCTTTTATTATTTTAAATCTGAAATGAACAATTATTCTGTCTGTTATTGTGCCTCATTTCTGTCTATGCTCCTTATATTCCATTCTATGTTCTCTCATTTGTTTTCTGAGGATACGATCAGCTCGAGAGAGGGGGGGAATCTTATTCCTAATAGGAGCACTGAAAATAAGATACCAGAAAAAGGAACAAGATAGTCCTGTCATATTAGTGAAGATTACTCACTACATCTGGAGAGGGATTGCAAACTGGGTGTAAAGTGTAAACGTTGTATCTTGATCTAGATCTATCCTTTTTATTCATTCAGTATTTTTTTTTTTTTTGAATTTAGAAATACGCTATTTACAGAAAAATAGGCTTTAATCTTTATTATTGCTAGCTATCCGTATTATTTGAACATTAGCAGCTATAAATCAAGAGGATTGACTCTATTCACTTGGATTCAATGAACCTTGCTGATAGTACTGTTTGATCAGATGTTACCAGAAAAAAATACATAAAGAAACTAGGACACACAGCTTGTAACATTCTCTTTTCTCTTTCCATTTCATTGTAATCTAACTTCTGCACAAGTTCAGGAGAGACGGGATATCCTAACCTAAGCCTTAGAAAGTTTTCATCCAAATGTTCTGTGGATTTTTGCAACCTTTTCTTTTGTCCCCCGATAAAGATGGTTCATTTTCTATTTTTTTTCCAAATTTTATTTGTAAGTTTGCACACGATGAGAGATGGTTCATTTTAGATTACTATTTTTCCAAGCTTCCAGTTGTAATGAATCTTTTATTCGTCTCACAGGTTAGGTTTGCTCAAATTTCAGACAATGGCAAGGTCAGTACCAAAAGGCTTGGCGCTCATCGTGGTCGTGTGCACAAGCTCGCTATAGAACCAGGAAGCCCACACATATTTTACAGCTGTGGCGAGGATGGACTTGTTCAGCATGTAGGCAACTTTAGCAATTGTCTCTATCAAAACTTTTCCAGAAATTCTCTATGCTTTTTCATATCCAAAAGCTATTGTTTTGCAGTTTGATTTGCGGAATAGCTCTCCTACAAAGCTCTTTACATGCTCTTCATTCTCAGAGGACAAAGATCCCATCCGGCTTAATTCAATCGTTATAGACCCAAGGAACCCTAATTATTTCTCTGTAGGAGGGTTTGACGAATATGCCCGTGTCTATGACATAAGACAGTACCAATCTGAGGCTTCAATCGGCTCAGACCGACCGGTAGATACTTTCTGCCCTCGTCACTTGATTGGTTCTGATAATGTCCACATCACTGCACTGGCATATTCGATCAGGAGTGAGTTGCTCATCTCCTACAATGATGAGCTCATCTACTTATTTGAGAAAGACATGGGCATGGGTCCAACTCCAGCACCGGCCGCTCCACCTGAGAATTCACAGAATGTGGATCAGCCACAGGTATACTCAGGCCATAGAAATGCTCAAACTGTTAAAGGGGTCAACTTCTTTGGACCCAACGATGAGTATGTTGTTAGTGGGTCAGATTGTGGCCATGTCTACATATGGAAGAAGGGAGGAGAACTCGTGCGTATGATGGCCGGTGATAAACACATTGTGAATTGTGTCGAACCTCATCCATGTTTTCCTTTCCTTGCTACCAGTGGATTTGATAAAAGTGTGAAGCTTTGGGCCCCCATAGCCAAGAAACTGGCTCCGTTACCCAAAAATGTTGAAGAGGTATGCTTCTATATCTGCATTTTGATTGTAGTTTGGATTAACAGCACAACAACATAATTGGGATTCTGAACTAAAGCTCAGACCAACATGATGATTTTTGACATCTGAAATGCGTTCCATTAAAGATTTGGATGCTTTTTTAATAACTTAATTCCTATGCATCAAATAGTGATATGACTTGTTATGTCAGACATATAAACTGAACTCTAAACCTTCTAAACATAATTTGCCTCAGATAAGATTTAGCGGATTGCGCGCACTCGCACACACAGAGTGTTGATAGATCTATCAGCTTCTTGTTGAAATTGTTGACTTTGTTAGTCTTTCAGACGAAACCTCAAGGATATGGTCATAACCACAGTTTGCACAGATCTAACATATACTTCTACATCATAGGATTTGAGCTTGGATCCTCTTATTTGTGATCCATCTGAAGTCCATTGATTGTATTAAGTTGTTAATTTCTCTCTCTCTTGTTTAAAAACAGATAATGGCAGCAAATAGCGGGGAAGAGAGGCTCGTGTACGAATACCTCTCTCTCCTGACATGATAATGCATGTACTGAGGTTACAGAGAAGGCAAGGTTTGGCTTCTGTTGAGAGGAGAAACTCAGATGCTGATTTCAACTGTGATGATGATGGAGAAGGAGAAGGCTTCATTCTAAGATTCACAAATGGGGATGCCACTTCAGATGATGGTTCAAGTGGAGACCCCCGAGAGTGCAACATTTCTTAGTTAGTATTAGAGATGTATATGTAGTTTGTAGTTCTGGAGATTATATAAATAAAGCGATGGCGACAAGGATCAACTTATCAAGAAAGTAAAACAAAAATAAATGGCGAGAAGCCAAGTGGTCACTAGTGGAGTTTTGAAGGTTTGATATGTGACCATGTGTACTGGGAGAGAGTTGGTTTGAGGAGTAGGGTTTTGGTTTAATTCTCTCAGTGTGTAGTAAATTAAGTACATGTATAAGCTTGTATGTTGAGAATACAGTATATTATATGTTATTGCAAAAATTACAATTTTAGAGGAAAGTGGTATCTGTAGCTTTCAAGCTGATTAATGTTGAATTTGATGTAATCTGAAGTTAAGTTTTTTTTTTTTCCCTAATTACTACTGCTGCAACTTGATTGCATTCTCCTGAGTCAATAATAACACATAGCTGTGGTGCTATTATTAGCATGATGGTCTTTTGGATTTGTTGGTGGTCAGGGTATTGTGCAAGTGAATTGACAATCTTCACTTATTGCAACCTCGCGTGTTTGTATGCAAATTGCAAACTTTTCAGAACGTTAATGTAAAATTAGATTCTGCCACCCTGCATCAATACAATATTACAATGTGAAAGGACACAAGGGTTCCACTAAGATTGTGAGGTGGTCCTCCAAGGCATGGGCTTGAGACTGGTGTTGTCTTTGTTTTTTCAGAGATTCAGAGCTTTTGAGGAAAAGATTAGAGAAAAGGAAATTTTTTTAAGCTGTTATTTTTTCTTCATTTTTGCATTCTTTTTCGTACTGTTGATGAGTGTGGTTATTTGAAAACAAAGAGGTGATAAGTAGAAAAGCAAAATTAGTTAGTAGAAATATTTGGACCTAATCATTTTTTACCAACCTACCCAAAATGCCCCTTCTTTGTCCTCCCCACCAAACACCTCAGGAGGAGAGGAACAGCAGAAGAAGAAAGACTGTTTTTGTCATTTTATCTAAGAGTAAAATTGTCAAAAAAATTAATCTGTTCCTACTTCTTTGTTTTTAAATAACCGCACTCTTTATTTTTTTAATTAAACCACACACTCTGTTGATGCATCTCTCTAGTGGTGAGGCTTTATTAAAATCATAAAGGGATGAAGTGTTACTTTCATTGCAAATCAAGGAATCTCTCTTAAAAGAGCCCCCAATCCCCTTTTATTTCCTCACGCTTCCACCTCCTCACTTTTGGGTAAGTTGCTAGTTGCTGCCCACTTTCTCTTTGTCCCTTCCTAAAAATTAAAAAAAGCTATCAAGTTTTAATCTAATTTTCTACTCCTTAATTCAGCTCAAATTTCTTCGTCATCTTACTGTACTGCTATATCTCGGGATCTAATCCCACAGAGATGAGAGATTTAACTCTTTTAAATTCAATGGGATGAATTATGTCATGATAATATTGAATTAGGTCAATATTATGAATAACAGTTTCTGATGTAGCAAATGAATTTGTCGTCGAAAATTGAATAGTATAATATAAGAAGATTTTTTATCTATACTAAATTAAAAAAATTACCATTTTTGATTGTATCGGAAAAATCTACTGTTGGATTTCGTCTCCTTTTTCAACTTTTTCTTTCCTATAACTTAGCATTTTTCTTATACAACTTTCTTACTTATACATAGGGTTGTTTGTTTCGCCGTAAAAGGCGTAAAAGTTCGTAATTCATAAATGAGTTACAACTACGACGTTTGTTTGGACCGTAATTCGTAAAAGACTCACACAACTCAATTACTACTCACTTGCAACACAATTACCACTCACTTACAATCCAGTTACAGTTGATTTTGTGGTCATGCAAATTTGTATTATTTTTTATGTTAATATTAAATTTTTTTAATATTTAGCATTTTTAATATTTATTTACAATATTAAAACTTTTTAAATTACTAAATAGTTAATTTTGTGGTCAATTTTTTCACTTACGACTTACACATTATGACAATCAAACACCGTAAAATACAATACACTTTTCCACTTATAACTTTATATTACCAACCAAATACCGTAAAACTTACATGCATGTAATTCATACAACTGTAAAGACTTTACCAATTACGACTTACGAATTACGGCCAACTACCACAACCAAACAGACCCATGGTTTACTTGAAAAATGCATAGTTTAGTAACTTGCTTTGGTAATGCCAGTGTCATTTGCTTAGGAAATGATGTCTGTAATCATATATCTCAAAATCGTGATGACCAACAATTATGAAGAGTGAGTTCAACCCAACTTTGCCTCTCTATGATTATAATCACAATTATGATCATGTAGGTATAGTGGAAAAACATCCTAAAATCTCTGAGGATTTGAACAAGGTCATCACATATTCAGAGGCCCACCAGCTGTGATGTAAAATTGAGTATCTATCAAAATCCGCACATATAAACTTATGTTTGATTCTATTAGAATGAAAATATAAGTTGATTAAATTTTACATGAAAAATACTCTTTAGTTAATATAAATTTTTATTTAGAAAATTCAGTCTAAGCCTTTTTGAATATTTTGATGTTAAATTAGTTTGGGGGCAACTCGCTACATGTCTGATAGGCTCCCTAATCATAGTACATGTTTTTTTAACTATTTAAATACTTTATACTGACTTAGATCAATTTCAATAGTAATTTTAAATATATCAAAAATAAATGGGGAAATTCTGTAACTTCTGATTATTAGTAGGGGTTCGGATCGGGCGGGGTCGGCCCGGAAACCCGCACTGGACCCGTCCAGCATGGGCCCGGCACGGGCACGCCCCAAGCCCGAGGCGTGCCCAGGTTTGGATAAGTTGGCCTGCAGTCCGTTTGGCCTTGTGGAATTACATGAATCAATATATCCTGTGCTTTCCATCATGGCGCGTGATTTACTGACCCCTTCTGCTGCCTCTACTGTAACTTTAGAATTTGCTTTTAGTACAGCTGAACAAGTGTTGACCGATACGAGTAACCGTCTTACGTTAGAAGCTATCGAGATGAACATCTGCGGTAAAAATTGACTTGATGCGGAGACGAGAAATCAGAATAAAATAGTAGATGAAATCATTGAAGACTCTTCAGAAGATGAGTGAACAAATAAAGATATTTTGTATGTGTATTTGTATTAATTTAAACTTCAATTTCAATTTACATATTACATTTGTAATTTTATCTATATTATTCATTTTGTATTTGTATCAATTTATGATTTATTTAAGATATTAGATTATTAATAAAAAAATTACATTTGCATTTTACAACTTGTATCAATTTATCGAAATTTGTGTGAATTTTTATTTAGATTTTTTAAAAAAATTTCTGATTTTTTTTTAGTTTTAATAAATTTTTAAAAAAGGTTTTAAGAAACACGGGCCGATCCGGCCCGGTCGGGTCTCCGGGCTGCGCCCGGGCTCCCATTAGAGGGACCGGGCCCGGATTTTGGGGCGAGTCCGGGCTGGGTTTGGCCCGGTCTCTGACCCGCCAGACCAATTGGCCCGGCCCGTTTCATATTCCTAATTACTAGATCTTTATGATCCACACAACTGACACAGCGATGGTAAAGCTACCCACTGGTGAGCAAAAAGGAAAAAAAAAAGGTTAAATTATCCTGCATTCATCCGGACGCAGAGCAACGCTGCAATTGAGTTAAAACTTTTTTGAAAGAGAGTGAGGACAAAAAACTAACACCTTTCACTACTCTCAAGTCCCAAGTCCGTCCCCTCACCTTCTCTCCCTGAGAAGCGAGAAACTGAGACAAAACTCTACCACCAGAGACCTGCTCTCTATCTCTCTCCTCTCTCTTTACTCTGTTCTTGTGAGCTACAAGAGGAAGAAGGTGAAGAAAACAAGTGTGAGTTCTTCCTCTCTTCATCTCTTTGTTGTTTTCTTAAGCATTTTCTTGTCATCTCCAATGTGGTTACAATCTGTTACCTGTTTTTTTAATTTATTTAATGGATTTGATTTGGGTTTCAAGGTTTTTCCCCCCTTTTTGTATCAGAAATGATAATGTCAGCTGCCAAAAACTCTTCGGGCTCTCTTTGGGTGCAGGCCTTTTGAGATCTCTTCTGAAAAAGTGAAAATAATCTAAAATAAACCAAGAACCCATGAGAATAAGATGATTGTGTCACTTTTTTTCTTTGAAAAAAAAATGTGGATGATGAGTTTTTGTAATTTTTTTCTAGTTTCCTTCATTCTTTTTTTTTTTTGCCCCATTCTACCAGTTCCTTAATTTTTCCCAACTTTTTTTTCCCTTTAGTTTTGCAGCCCACATTTTTCTTATTTTTATTTATTTTCATTTTCAGAGTTTCCTTCAAATAAAAGAAAGGTAATAGTGACAAAGATTTTTATATTTGTCCTCCATCTTCCCTTTGGCGTTGATAAATATACTCTCTCTTTTTTGATGAATGTACCCTAGTTTCACTGTCTGTTAGCTTTTGGGTATGAAAAGAAAAGGTGTGGTTTTATGATTCAAGATATTGTTTTTTATTTTATCATTTATTTTTATGCCCATAAATTTTAAATTTTTATTCTCATTTTTCTCGTTGGCGGTGAAAACTTCCTCAGGCGCTGCGCTGTTCTGCTGTTTGACCCCTTTTAAGAAACACCAACCTTTGATTAAATTTCCACAAGACTCATTATTTTTCTCCACCATCTCCCCAAACTACCCTCACTCTCACCTCCAAGTTTGGGGAAAATGCAAGGCCATTTTGGTCATTTTAGGCATGTGGGAGCTCTTCAATGGTGTATCTGTTTGTTTGGATTCTTTCCTCCCATTTTACGCTCAATGGTGGCCAAGCAATGGTGTCAGAGGTCCAGTTTACGAGCAGCAGACAAGTCTTTTGAAAGTTTTTGCTAAAATAAATATATATACATATTTTTAACCTTATCTTTGTTAAAGGACTACAGTCAAAAAAAAAAATTGTAAGGTGAAAAAATCATCTCTGTTTCGTTGGTTGATTTTGGTTTGATCCATACTCCATAGACTGCATTAATTGTATTCACAAGCCATTTACTGGTTCCCATGTACTTTGATACAGTAAAGAAACTCATCTGATTTCTCTCCCTCTCCCCCAATCTCTCTCTTTTGTGTGTTTCTCTCTTGTTGCAGAGGTTGAGGTCTTCGGAGTAAAAAAAAAAAAAAAAATGCAGACATCAAAGAGCAGGTGTGTTTTCAACTTAGATATTTTGATTTTTAGGCTGTTCTGTTGATATTTCACTGGTTTACGTGAGGTCTCATCTTCATTTTGTTTGAACTGAATCTATAGCTAACATTAGCAAGGACTGATCAATGAGTTCTGATTTCAAATTGAAAGTCCAGTTGTATCGTTTGTTGCACGCGCCTTGCAACAATCAATTGAGGAACTTTCAATCAATAGAGAGAGATGTACCAGACCCAATAAACAAGAACAATAAACAAGGAAGAAAGTCAACACAATATTTAACGAGGTTGGGCAATTTGCTTACGTTCTCGAGCCAAGGGAAAGAGATTTTATTGATTTAACAATCAATACAAGTTTTTCATAGAGATACAATTCATGAGAGTTTACCCCTTTGTACCCCTTTGTTTATAACCAGAGAGACTCAGATTTTAGGAAAGCACAATTGGATTCGACTCCTTTTCAGAAACGAAGTCTGAATCCCATCAGAAACAGATCCGACTGTTGGTCGACCGGGCCGGTCGACCGATTCCTTCTTTCGGTTGATTGGCCGGTCGACCAAAGCTAACAAAAACTCCATGTGTGCCAGTCGATTGATCGTTCCGGTTGACCGTTCTCCTTGCTACGGTCGATCGGGCAGTTGATCGAGCTGCGCCTGTGCACGTTGTGCACGCTGGTCGGGCAGTCGGCCGGACGACCACTGTTCTATCCTGCATTTGGACTACTTCTCGCTCCTTCTGGTCTTCAATCTCTGCGCTATCTCTTCCAATGAATTAAAAAACTCTTCCATCAAGCTTTTATCTCTTCTCTACCTACAATTCTCTACCTCGGTGAAGATTTTTCAAATCTGAGCCGAACTCCAATGAACACCTGGCGAAATCGACACACGATCTCGGCTTGAGTGTTCCGGAAGAAATCGATACACGATCTCAGCGAAATTGACACACGAACTCGACTTGACCAAACGGACGAAACCGGTTTCAAACAACTCGCCAGTACGCACTTACAATTGATCTCAAATGATCACACTGTATCCAAATTGAGTTTGTTGTCCCCTCAGGCGACTCTTTCCAAACTTCAATATCAATTGTAAAGATTTCAAATTTCAACTCAGTTATCCAAATGGAATGCACCATACATGCCTTCCCAACACTTCACCAAAGAGAATCAACACCATATGAGCCGACCAACGAATGTGTTTACAACTCAGCAATTAAATGAAACACCATTCCAAATGACCTCAAGAAAAACCCAACATGAATCAAAACTGACTCTCCAACTAACTGGCACTCCAGTCCACATGTTCTCAAGACGGTCCAATCAAATTTGAGTAAAGCACACCAAATAGCAACATCGGCTCAACAAGTTGGATGCACACCCCTTTATGCAAACTCAATTATCTTCTCACCCAAAGATCAAATGTTCATCGAGATCACAATACTTCACCTCTACGTGAAGTCCAAATCAGCTTCTGCTGCCAATTATCGAGAACCCAAATACACCAAATAACTTCATACGGGTTGCATCACCAAATGGCTGCGCTTATGTGGCTGCCTACGTACCTTGCCTAAGGATCAAGCCATTCGTAGTTCTTTACACCAAGCTCCACCGAGCTCAAGCAACTGTGACTAAATTTTCAGCAGCGAACCAAACTGGCTGAATCATATGAACCTCCTTATCAATACCGTCATGGAGAGCAACGACATTCAATTTGAGCTTGTCACGCTCACCAACTTGAGATTTGCTTCTTTACCCACTTTCGTGGTTTTATCTTGTTTTCAATTGCTACAAGTAATTTGACATTCTCATCAATGTCTTCAACCTGTTTAGTATCAAAACTGACCACATGATCTCCACCCGATGTCACATCCGGTGAAGTTCTAACTGATACCGAACCAATTGGAGATGGTGAAGTAGCATCAATCTCCACCCGCTGCGATACATCATTGGGCTTTAATCTCTCCACCTGCTGAGAGATGGTAGACTTCAATAATGAAGTCTCATCAAATGTGACATGCTTATTCAGCACAATCTTCTTGTTTTCGGGGTCCCAAAACTTATAGACTTTCATATTCCTATTGACACTCAAAAACACAAATTTTTTTCTCGCGGATTTACTTTACCATCTTTGGCACTAAAGTAGGCCGGACATCCAAATACCCGCAGCAAATCATAATCCTGAACAACTTCACTTGACCAAATATCCAACAGAGTTTTGCCTCCTATCGCAGTCGATGACAGTCCATTTATTAGATGGCTAGCACATACAATCACCTCAGTCCAAAATGATTTGTCTAATCGTGCATTAGACAGCAAACACCGAGCCTTCTCCAGTAAGAACGGTTGATTTTCTTAGCCAACTCATGTATTTCATCTGTGAAGTGAGTACCAATATCAGTGTTTTGGTCAAATTGTAGGAATTGGTTCTTGTATTTTTCAATATTATCAATTTGGAGCACCTTAATCTTCCTACCAGTCTGTTTTTCCATTATATCCTTCCACTTTACCAACATACTTAGGGCTTCAAATCTGTCTCATGGGATATTTTAACAATGTCTAGATAAATTATCAATAAAAGAGACAAAGTACCAATGGCCTCCAAGCGATGCAGTCTTGGCAGGTCCCCAAATACTCATGCGAACAGAATTAAGAAGACCTTCCGAGCGGTGAGTAGTGGTGCCGAATTTCATCTTCGTCTTCTTGTCCAGAACTCCATGTTCACCTAATTCTATATTGCAGGTGGATGCACCTTCTAATGATCTCTTCTCTGCTGGAGGTTGCAAAAACTTTGCACATGTATGTCCGAGCCTTATATGCCAAATCTTTGTGCAATCACCATCTGAAGAAATAGAAGTCGCCACTCATCCTTTAACTGTACTACCTATCAAGTAGTATAGGTTATTGCATTGGATGCCCTTCATCATCACCATTGAGCCACTAGTAATTTTGAGAACATCATCTCTAACAGATACTGCATGACCCAATGCTTCTAAGGTACCAACAAAGATAGATTATTTTTCACTTGAGGTACATACCTCGCTTCTTTCAGTTCCCGTACCATCCCATTGTTTTCCATAAAAAATTGCTTATCGGTGGGAAAACTTACAAAAAAAGATCAAGGAGCAAAATTACAAGTAATAGAGATTGAAATTACAAGTAGATCTTCTCTGAGATTTCTGAGAAAATGTGTCGGTACTAATCAGCGCGCGATCACTTTTTTCTCTTTAACGATGCAATCGATCAGGTGATCGAACTGTCTCCTAATAGGACTCCCTTCTCGCTTGGTTCGGGGAATCGGAGAACAGAAGATCAGTAGAACCTTTTTGCTAAGAATTCTGCTCTTTTGAGTCAAGTTTTCCTCTCTGTCCGTGCGTCCTCTCTTTTCTTTCTTTTGTTTCGTGTCTCCCTGTGTCCGCCTGTCCGCAATCAGTAAGGGGCCTATTTATAGCCAATGTGGGGTGTAACCGTCCCTTTGAATTCAGCGAGGCTGAATCAGCCATCAGCTTCGCTTGAGTCTCGCAAATGACCTTGCCGCGAAACTCTTTGAGAGCTTCTAGCGAAGCTAGAGGGCTTGTGCGAACGTCCTCCTGCCGTTATGGCTGAATTGTCTCCACTTAATGTGGGACGAAGTCGGCGGGTGTAACCGCCCACTTAAAGTGACGTTAATCCTACTAAATTAGTGGGGTTCACCCATTAATCCCTCATGAGATTTTGAAACGGTCAATTTGATGACTTGGTAAAGCCCATTGCGGAGCTAGATCATGCGGAGTTAGATCATGCGAAGCTGGATCCTGTGAAGCTGAATCCTGCGGAACTAGCTTAGGCGAAATTAGATCATGCGGAGCTAAGACTTAGCTTATAGTTTCAGGCGAAGTTACCTTTAGAGCCTTGTGCGAAGCTGAGACTCAGCTCATAGCGGAATTATGACTCAGCTAGGGTATAAGGCTCCTAGCGCGAAGCTCCCAAATCAGCCCTTGGCGGGGCTAAATGGAAAGCTTCAGACGAAGCTAATAGTTAGCCTCAAAGTGAGGCTACCAACCAAGCTCAAGCGAAGCTGTTAGTTTCATGCGGAGCTATATGAAGCTTATCTTGGGATTATACCAGGCTAAGTATAGCGTCTTATGCCTGCTTGGGTTTCTTCAAAGACAACTTTGATTTACTATCTGCTTTACTGGATTAGTAATGTCCATGTTGCTGCCTTGTCTCTGGTCATCAGCTTGTCTTCGACTTATCTTTTGTAGATGTCAATAAGTTAGAAGTTGTTCAGACCGGCTAAAGATGAATTCTGGAGTTCTGTCTTTTTCGAGTGTCAATACCCATCAAACATCCTGATCTGGACTGTACCTATTCCTTTCATGTTACATGGGTGATCATCATCTATGATAACAGAACATCCATCTAACTTCTCAAAGATAGAAAACCAATCCCTGTTAGGGCATGCATGATAGGTAGCTCCAGTATCTAACGTCCACTCAGAGTCTCTTGAGCAGCCAACAATAGGAGTAGTAACGGAGAAAGAGAATACTGATGAGTCTGAGTCTGATCCATCTGTCTGTGAAGTACTGGCGTGAGTACTGACCACCTGTGTGAGATTTGTCTCGGTCTTTGACTCCTTACTCTTATCTTTGATCCTTAGACAATCAACCTTTTAGTGCCCTATCTTATTGCAGAAGGCACACTGGTTCTTCTTTAGATTTCTGAGCTCTGGTCTGGACTCTGATATCTGACGCTCGCCTTTATCCTTCCGATTGGAACTTCTGCCTCGTACCATCAACGCCTCTGCTGATGTACCATTGGAAGAAGACTGTTTGTCCTTCCTCCTCACTTCATAATTTATAAGAGCAGCTGATACATCACTGTAGTTAAGTGTTAAGTTAGAATGAAGGTCTCATACTCTTCTTCAGGAAGAGAATTTAGTAGAATCAACGTCTTATCCTCTTCTTCGATCTTCACATCCATGTTAACTAAATTTGTAAGAAACTTGGTGTAGTTATTCATGTGTTCATCAATGGAGATTCCTTTCTTCAACTGGAAATCATAAAGCCTACTCTCAATTGCAAATGCGACTCTACGTTTTTTGTCAGATACTTCTTCTCCAAAATCTCTCACAGCTACCTTACAGATATTTTATATAACATATGATACTTGATGTCATGTGTCAAATAAGACCTTATTAAACCACACGACATACGATTCATGTTGTCCCAATACTCTTTAGAAGTAGTTTCGCGCTTTTTCTCCAACCGTAAAGTGTCTTCGAGGTTTGATGCCGTCAATGCATCCATCACCTCACATCTCCACATCCCGAAGTTATTTTTGCCGTCAAACTTCACCACATCAATCTTCAATGGATGTAGATTCATGAATTTTCACCATAAATGTATTATCTCCAACCATCTTCTCAATAAATTTCTTAAAATATAATGCGGAAAGCAAATAGAGTTAGATCAAAAAACTAGATAAAGATATGATATTTATCTCAAATGAAACCCTAGGAGAGTTTCCGAAACGATATACTCCACAAAATTTGATTCCTTGAGCAATCCAAACGTTGTTCTAAGATCGACATACGATCCCATAAGCAGTTCTAATGCTACTCAGAGATCGATACACGTTCCCCGCCAAACAACAACCAATACTCTTGGAATCGACATATGATTCCATGAAGAATCTGGGATGCTCTGATACCACTTGTTGCGCGCGCCTTGCAACAATCAATTGAGGAACCCTCAATTAACAGAGAGAGATGCACCAGAGAAGTACCCAATGGATAAGAACAATAAACAAGGGAGAAAGCCAACATAATATTTAACGGTGTTCGGCAATTTGCCTACGTCCTCGAGGCAAGGGAGAGAGATTTTATTGATTCAACAATCAATATAAGTTTTTCAGAGGGATACAATTCATGAGGGCTCTATCTCTTTATTTATAACCAGAGAGTCTCAGGATTATAAGAATCACAATTGGATTCGACTTTTTTTTCAGAAACGAAGTCCAAATCCCATCATGAGAACAGATCTGACTGTCGGTCGATCGGCCCGGTCAATCGATTCCTTCCTTCGGTCGACCGGCCAACAAAAACTCCATGTGTGACCGTTTCGATCGACCGTTCTCCTTGCTACGGTTGACCGGGCGATCGACCGAGCTGCGCCTGTGAACACTAGTCGACCAGACGGCCGGCCACTGTTCTGGCTTGCATTTGGACTGCTTCTCGCTCCTTCTGGTCTCCGATCTCTGCGCTATGTCTGGTCGGCCGGCCGGCTACTGTTCTGCCTTGCATTTGGACTGCTTCTCGCTCCTTCTGGTCTCCGATCTCTGCGCTATCTCTTCCAATGAGTTAAAAAAACTCTTCTATTAAGCTTTTATCTCCTCTCTTCCTACATCGTTTGGTGTAGAAAAATGAGTGCTACTAAATTCTATGAAAGCTGGGTTGAGCCTTTCTGATCTTTCTCCATAGCTCCTAAGGCCCCATTGGCTACATCTTAGACTCTTTGATGTGGAGTTATTATGGTGGGTCTTTGTCTCGCCATGATAATTTGAAGAAGTTAAGTTTCAGTATTTATATTCATAAAGTAATTACATCAATATATATATATATATATATATATATATATATATATATATATATATATATATATATATATATATATATATAGACACACACACACACATATACAAGAGAGAGTAGATAGATAAGAAAACGAGTAGTAAGATAGATAAGATGAGGGGAGAAAAAAATTGAGAGGCTCTGATATCATGATAATTTGGAGAAGAAGTTTCAGTATTTATATTCATAAAATAATTACATTAATATATAGATACAATAGAAGTAGGTAGATAAGAAAACGAGTAGTAAGACGAGGTAAGATAAGGGTATTTAACAATAAGATAAAGATATCTAAAGATAAGAGTATTTACAACCAGCATGTCATGTTGTTTCCCGTCTTTATTTTTTTTAAATTTGTTATCCATGCTTTTGTACGAAATATGGGTCACAAAAGCACTAAGCATTGGACTTTCATGTTTCGAGTCTTATTTCACTAAATGCTTTCAGGATTTTTCCCTCTTTTTAGTGGCTTCAAATTTCATCTGGCTGCATTAAGAACAATAATTAGTGGGCTCATGTGTCTCCTTAGGCCAACTGCAAGGATTGGAAAAATTCCATGGCTAACATAGTCAAGTTTATGACGTGGTGTTCTAAAGCTAAACCCCAACTGGGTTGTTTGCACCACCAAATTTTTTGCCACCAACTCACTGAAGCCTTAGTCAATGCTGAAGGATATATTTTCTAATCTTTCAACCTAGCATTCTGAAATCCCAAAACCAATCTGAAGCCCGGACTAAAGCAGTCCTCCCCAAGCCATAATCTTATAAAACATAACGCAAGGCTCTATGCTGGTCTGCATTAGGAATGAATAAGGTCCAAGCCATGACCTTATGCATCTGAAGACTATTATTGAAATTGGGAATTCTCGCGGGGTTGGGGTTGGTTGGGGGGGGGGGGGGGGGGGGGGCGGTTGGTAATGCATCAAACTCTTCTCTTCTGATCATATATACATCTCGTAGAAAGCAGTCCCTTCTTATCATATGTACATCTCGTAGAAAGCAGTCAAGGGATCATACATCAAAATGGCTAGTATACCACTTAGTGAGTGGCAAAGTGATTAAGTGACATTTGCTTTAGCAGTAACAATATTAAACTTATATGCGCTGATAAATTTGTTTCTCTGCAATTTTATTGTACTTATGTAGTTTTACACTACATTATTCTTCAACCTCACTTTGCAAGTTACATAAGAGCAAAAGCTTTTGGTATCATTCCTATGACAAGTACTTGATTGGGTACTGGGGTCTAAATTGGTGTAAAATATTGTCCTGTAATAAGTACTGTTGCCCCTTTTTTCGCTGCTTCAAACATTTGAATACTTTGTTTTAGTTTGTCTTAGCAATAGATGTTGGTACTCCTCCACCAAATAACCTTGATGCAGAATGTGACCAGTGTTCCCTTAATATTAGTTATGTAACTAGAAGGCTATTTGTATTTTGTTTTCATTGTTTAAGAAACTTACAAATTTATATATGAATTGCATAGAAGTATATCTCCAATGATCTCTCATTTGTCTTCAGTGATTATTACTGCAGGAAGCCTAATGAATTCCTCTGCAACTATTATTCCGCATATATTTGTTTGTAGAGTGGTCACATCTGTGTTTGCTTCTGATTTTTTCCTTATTGCTTGACTGTAGGAATGGGAATGGCTCATCGGAAGCTCCTCAGAGGTCATCTCCTGTCACTCCTAAAACAACTCGTGCAACCAAGTCGGTTGGACTGATTCAGACTCTTCCACTTCCAAGCGCACTCCAACAAAAACACCGACTAAAAGGAGCCCCAAAGTTGTTGAGCGCTGCTCACCGAGAAGCCCAGCGTCTGAGGTATTACTATACAATAGAATTTGCCTTATATGCTACATCTGATCTTAGGATTATTAAATCTTCACAAATACGTTAAAAGGAAAAATGTAGTGTTACTTTCAAATTAGGGAGATACAGTATTAACATTACATCTTAATGTGTGGGAAAACATAATGCATCATATATCTTCATGCAATAAATATATTTTGAATTCTGAATCTTCTGATTTTCATGAAAGTTAGAGCCAACTGCACCGACATCTGTGATCATCCTATTAACTACAATTCTATTGGTTCTTACAATATTTTCTATTTAGTTTGAAAAATTGACAGCAGTTTGATGGGGCTTTTTTAAATATATTTGTATTGTACTTATAAGCTATTTTCCTCAGCTCAAACTTGTCAAGGCATCATCATCATCGTCATCATTTTGCCACTTTTCCATCAAAATGGGCTCTACTACGGATTGCAACTTAATTTTAAAAGTCTCTATAACATGTTTTGTCAAAACTTTAAAGCTCGCTGTCAACTTGGCATCCAACTTCTAAGGTGGTGTCATATTCGTAACCTAGGAACCTATAGAGGAAACAGAGCCTTGTCAGTAGACAAGTTGGTGGGATAGGAAACCTTGCCTTGTTGCTTGTTGGTTAGTTGGCTTTTAAGTTATATAGAACTAATGAGGAACCTTTCAAAATTCATATACATTTATGGAAGAGCCTATAAAAAGGGAGACATTGATAAAATTTACGAGAGGATTGTATTTGTATCCATTATCAACGGATGACATACACACATTTTTTTTTTGGTTTTTTTTTTTTTTTTTTGGTTTTTTTTTTTTTTTTGGGTGGGGGGGGGGGGGGGGGGTGGGGGGGTGTGGTTGGGGGTATAACAGACAAACGTAACACGTTTCCAACTGGGATAAGTTTATCTGTTTGTAGGCTTCTTGGTTAGATTCATGGAAAATCATCTGATGTAGCATCAAGCATTACTAGAAGTGGATTTAAACTAATAGTGGTACATGTTGTATCCTTTTTATCAGGTGAAGGTTCAAAAACTTGGTTTAACTCTATAACCAATTAGCAATAGTTTAGCAAGTTGGCCATATTCAATGTACCTCAACATGTTGGTTTTCCATTAGTTCAAATGATAGTCTGACTCCAATCCTGGACCAGTCTCAGTAAAAACCAATTGATACACTAGGTGTCATGTTACAGACAAAGCTAGATAGGCCATTTTGGCTTATGCTTCTGTCTTCCTTTAACATTCATTTTGCAGTCATTGTTGCAAAGGTTAGCTATGTTTCTTTTTCTGTATGGCATCACATACAAGAAAGTGTTGAAAAGTAGGTTAAATGCCTTATTAGTTGAAATAAGGTTCTTGTGATCTCTATATCACTCTCTTATATTTTCATATTATATCTTTTTTTGTTGTCATGGAGAAAAGAAGATTTTCCTCCCTTACCTATCCCTAATTTCCTTTATGTATATGTTAATGGTTTCCTTTGAAATTATAGCAAAGGAGGCCAAGTAAGTTGTCTGAGTTGGAATCTCAGCTAACTCAACTCCAAGAGGATCTGAAGAAGACTAAAGATCAGCTCAGTTCATCAGAGGCACTGAAGAAGCAAGCTCAGCAAGAAGCAGAAGATGTTAAGAAGCAGCTCCAAGCGATGTCTGCAAAGCTTGAAAATTCCCAAATCAGCTTATGGAGTTCTCCGCAGCAGAGGAGGCTCAGCTTCAACAGCTTCGACAAATCTCTCAAGAACGGGATCGTGCATGGCAATCTGAGCTCGAAGCCATCCAGAAGCAGCATTCTCTGACTCCGCAGCTCTTTCCTCTGCTATGAATGAGATTCATAGGTTGAAGCTTCAGATCGAAATGGTTGCCGAATCTGAGGGAGACCAAGTACAGCAGTCTGACAGAGCCCAAGCTGAGTTGCAGGCCTTGAAGCAAGACATGGCCGAAACTCTTTCAACCGGAGAAGCTAAAGGTGGAGCTAAGCAACAGTGAGAAAGCTGAAGCAGAGGCAGAAGCTAAGGTGGTTGAGACCCAGCAACAGTTGGAAGTAGCTAAGGCCACTGTGGAGACTATCCGTTCTGAAGGCTCGAAGCTCCTGGAGCTATTCAGAACCTCAACTCTGAGTTAGAGGAGTCGAGAGCTCAGGTCAGTTCATTAGAAGAAACTGTGAAGAAACTGCAGGATGATCAACATAATGCTGGTAATTCCTCCTCCACACTTGGATCATTGGAACTGGAAGTAGAACACCTGAGATCTGCACTCCAAGCAGCTGAGATTAAGTACAAGGAAGAACAAAGTCAGATCCCCTCGCAGATCCAGTTTGCATATGAAGTGGCAGATCAAGTGAAGACCGAGTCTGGAATGAGAGAATCTGAACTAGAATCAGCACTCTCAAGTGCAAATGCCCAGCTTGCTGAACTGAAGGCTAGTCTAATGGACAAGGAAAACGAGCTCCAAGGTATTGCGGATATGAATGCTGAGCTGAAAGATGAACTGGAGAAGGGCCAGATGACCAAAACGGAGACCGAGTCCGAGTCTAAGTTAATGGACTCAGCTGCAGACATAGCAGAGCTGAAGGCAAACCTTATGGACAAGGAAAATGAGCTGCAGTGCATTTCTGAGGAAAATGAGCAACTGAAACTAGAGTTGGCAAAGAGAGAAGCAGAAAACAGTAAGAGCCACGAATCAGCGTTTGCTGAGATGGAACTAGCCAATGCAAAGGAGAAAGAAGCACTGTTGAAGCTCGAATACGTTACTGAAGAGGCAGCCAAGCGAAACGCGAAGGCTACAAGGGTGGCCGAGCAGCTGGAAGCAGCACAAGCGATGAACTCGGAAATGGAAGCTGAATTGCGAAGGCTGAGGGTGCAATCAGACCAGTGGAGGAAGGCAGCTGAGGCTGCGGCCGCGGTTCTCACTACCGGTAACAATGGCAGGTTTGTGGGGAGGACCAGCTCATTGGATGCCGATTACCAGTCTGTCGCCGGAAGTTGATGCATTCACCATTCTCTGATGATCTGGATGATGACTCGCCGCAGAAGAAGAATAATGGTGGCATGCTGAGGAAATTCGGATTGTGGAAGAAGAGCCCAAAGTGAAGGTAGTCTCAAATTGTGAGTT
>JAVJIF010027885.1:0-60343 GCA_038442645.1 Agave tequilana
CCGCCGTTTTCTTCCTCCTCCCTCTCTTCTTCGATCTTCATTTCTCCGTTTGATTTTTGCGCAGACCCCCCTCCCTCCCCCGAAAATTACGCCATGAACATCCTCGCCTCCCCATCCCCAGCACTCTCCCCTCTCCCCAAATTCCGCCGCCGCCGCCTCCGATCCGCACCCACTTTCTCTCCCATCCGGGCCTCCGCCGCCGCACCCGCGTCCGCGCCCAAGCGCGAGACCGACCCCAAGAAGCGGGTCGTGGTCACGGGCATGGGCCTTGTCTCCGTCTTCGGCAACGACGTCGACCGCTACTACGAGAAGCTGCTCGCGGGCGAGAGCGGGATCGGGCCCATCGACCGCTTCGACGCATCCAAGTTACCCACGAGGTTCGCCGGCCAGATTCGGGGTTCAGCTCCGAGGGATACATCGACGGCAAGAACGACCGCAGGCTCGACGATTGCTGGAGGTATTGCCTTGTTAGCGGGAAGAAGGCGCTCGAAAGCGCCGGGCTTGGCGTCGGCAGTGCTGAGATGGGGAAGGTGAGTTGGAATTTTATGGTTTTTTGCGTTAATTGGGAATGGTTGGTTTTTTCTTTGATTTGATAGCTGAAAATGAGCTTTTCGAAGGGGGAAAAAATTCTAGGAGATCTGAAAGAATGTGTTTTTGGGCTAATTCTTGGAATGTTTTGCTTATGATGTCTCATCTTCTCTAAATAACATTTGATTTTCCTTTTGAAATTGGAAAGGGGATCCACATTTCTATGTTTTATTCCTTTGAAATTGGAAAGGGGATCCACATTTCTATGTTTTATCTGGATTAGATTTAGACGTTATTGTTGGCTGAAATTAGCTCAGGGATCCACATTTCTATGTTTTATCTGGATTAGATTTAGACGTTATTGTTGGCTGAAATTAGCTCATTTCATCAATTACTGTTGGCTTCGGATAATTTAAGAGATCTTGTTCAACATTTTAGTCATGTGAAGTTTTGTTAATAGTTACACATCAGCTTATTTTCTAATAGAAGTTACTTGTTAGATGCAGTTTATTTTATTTAAGAATCTTCCTCCAGATTATATTTGCATGTGGAGTTTATCGGGAAAAATGTTAAATTTGATCTCTCACACATTAGATGAATACTCTTGAAAGTATATTTTTGGTGTCTTCCCCTAAAGTTATATTTCAGTGGAATTAATTTCAGGAATTTTTTCTTCTAAGTTTCCGATATGATCGGTACCTGAAATGACCTCATTTCTTGATCGAGTTTGCTTCCTTGATGTTCGTGTTAAGGGGATAGTTGATGAGAGCTTGCCAATATTTTAGTTGAATGATATATGATTTAGGGCAATTTTCTAAACAACCTTTTTGCTAAAAATAATTTCAAAATTAAACTTATCTCAAAAATATTTTCAAAAATAGACCTCTGACATGTCACGTCAGCGCTACGTCGGCTCAGGCCGCCAGCGTGGCGCTGGCATTGTGCGAGGTGGTTTTTGGTTCAGCCAATTAATTTTTTTGGCTCTGTTCGCTCGACTGTGGTTGTCAACTCCAGTCACCAATATATATATATATATATATATATATATATATATATATATATATATAATATATATATATTTGATTTTTTTGGGCTCGACCGGGGTTGCCAACCCCAGCCGAAACATTTTTCAGTTTTTTTTATGTTTGATAAGCAATGACCTCTCATCTAATTTTTCAAGGGAACAAAATTGTCAAGTGGAATCACGTGAACAACATTCACATGAGGCACTTGACCTCATGCATGTGTGAATAAGGTGAATGATGGGGAACAGCTTGGCAACCCCGGCCAAGGGAAAAAAAAAAACAACCGACATCATTGCCAAGGGGAAAAAACACACAGTTGACTCATCATTTTAAGGGAAAAAAATTAACCTTGACTTGATCGGGGTTGGCAACCCTGACCCAAAACTGAAAAAAAAAAAAATATCATGAGACAGGGGTTAACAACACAGGTTGAGCGAATCCAGGCTCAAAAGAAAATTATTGGGCTGGGGTTGACAACCCCGGCTGAACCAAAAAACCACCCTCACCAGCGTCAGTGCCACGCTGGCCACCAACGCTGATGTAGCACTAACGTAGCGCTGACGTGGCGTGTGCGTGTCAGAGGTCTATTCTTGGAAATATTTTTGAGAGAGGTCTATTTTTAAAAATTTTTTTTGAAAAAGGGTTTTTTTTTTTGAAAATTGCCCTATGAGTTACAACGAGAAGTGGATCTCACTTTTTTTGAATTGAATTGTTTAGAAGTTTTAGACGGATTAAGTTGCTTACGGAATTACTATAAGGAACACAAGATTTTAGCGTGGCCCCTCAGGATGGATTTCAGATACAACAAATCAACATGTAAACGAATTGTGCCATGATGAATGACCTTATCCCTAATATAGGATGTTGGGGACGGACACATCGATTCCTGACACACTTAGGCATGTGAATGGTTTATAGGATGTGGGAGATGGACACTTTGTACACACTACACACACGTCGTTCCTATAGGATGCTGGAGATATGCACAGTTTCCTGAATTCATTATCCACAAAAAAAGAAAGAGAAAGAAAAGAGAAGAAAGCAGCAACAACTAGTACCTCGACGTAGTTCATATAAACAAATGAACATGTATATGAATTATGCAATGATCAATAACTAAATGTTTGCTAATATCTGTAACGTGGAATATTAGAAGTGGCCACATGGTTTCCTGACTTCTTGATCTAATCAGGGGTGAAGCAGAAAGAAAAGGTCAATTTACTTTTTCCTAATTTTTTGTCAGTATGCAAAGTGGAATTCCACAATTAAACTTTTGTTCTGTGGCTTCTCTTTCTTGGTCTATCATGGATCATGCCACTTGGCTGTTTAGTTTTTTCGTGTAACTGTAAACCATCTTACAATTCTAATTTAGCTGAAAAACTGTTTCCCCATTTACAAATGTCATGATTTATTCCTGCTGGATTATGAATGTTTAATCTGTTGACTGATATATCATGAAGATTTCCTTACCTATATATCTGAATTCGTTTTTGTGGCAATGACCGTGTTATGCTCACAGATTGATAAAATGCGAGCTGGTGTGCTTGTGGGAACAGGAATGGGTGGTTTTACTGTTTTCTCTGATGGGGTTCAAGCTCTTATTGAGAGAGGCCACAGGAAAATAACTCCATTCTTTATCCCTTATGCCATCACAAACATGGGATCTGCTCTGCTTGCGATGGATATGGTTTCATGGGCGCAAATTATTCAATTTCAACAGCTTGTGCAACCTCTAATCATTGCTTCTATGCTGCTGCAAATCATATTCGTCGAGGTGAGACTGATATAATACTTGCTGGAGGAACTGAAGCTGCAATTATTCCCATTGGTGTTGGGGGTTTGTTGCTTGTAGAGCTTTATCTCAGAGAAATGATGATCCAGAGACTGCATCAAGGCCATGGGACAAAGGTCGAGATGGCTTTGTCATGGGCGAAGGTGCTGGGGTATTGGTACGGAGCACTTCTCCTTTTCTTTTATAGTTTACTCTCTGTTTAAGTGGGTGATAATTTTCTGTTGATATGGCATTCTGTTAAGGCAATTGTCATGTTTTAATCTCACGGTAGAAATGACTTGAAATTCCAGAACAGTTTGAGACACTATTCAGAACCATTGCATGAACATGTTCCCTTTAGTTTTCACTGAACAGTTTTAATCTTGTATAATTCCTGCCTGATATTTATTGTAACAACAACAAAAACCTTCAGATAAACGGATTCCTTCTCTCCATTTATCGCTATTAAGGCCATCTCCTCTGCTAATTAACAACTATCAGATCCATCTTAAGCTTCAGTTCATGTTCATTTACGCCTACCCCTATCCTTGCTCTGTCTGGTATTTGTCAGGATCAAAAAGGCATATTGTCACTGTAAGGCTGAGTACATGGATAGGTTGAAGTAGGCTATGTTAAATAATGATAAACTACTTTAGAGAACATCTTATCTGAGTTTATTTGTTCAAGATTGATTGAGGAATGTGTTGGACCGTCCACCCGGCAGTATGTGGCATGTCCTGAGGTATGTACTTCTAGTATTTGCCTGGACTTCTTAATAGTAAACTTGGTAAACTTTCCCCAAGTGTGCTCATCTTAATAGGCTAAGCGCTTATTCAACAATTATTTGTAGTGATCCCTCCTGCGTCTACATACAAGCTAATGATGGTGCAGGCTGCTTTATAAAATCAACATTATATGATGATGCAGAAGAAGACTGCGAGGGATCTCTGAAACAAGATAGCTTGTGATGATGAACTTGACTGTCAAATATAAAAAATAGATTAAATATTAAGAAGAATGTAAAGAGTTGAGTACATGCAAAATGAACAAAGCATAGTTCAAATTGCGAGGAATTGCTGAAACAAGAGAGCTTGCGATGATGAACTTGGCTGTGAAATATAAAAAATAGGATTAATGTTAAGAAGAATGTAAAGAGTTGATTACATGCAAAATGAACAAAGCATAGTTCAAAATTTGATATGGTTGGTTGTTCAATTTATCTTTTATGACCACGCGAACGTTTATGCCTGTAAAATGAGCCAGTATTACAGAAGACAGCAGAGATAACAATGTAAATACTGCTTTTCAGTTACTGGACCATATAAATTGTACAATAAGGACCAATAGTTTATTTTTTTTGTTCAGCTTTACTTGGATCAACTGTTCAGCTTTACTTGGATCAAGAGACACCAACCATACTTGTCCATAACTTTCTTTAAAACTAAAAAACATATTTGTCCATATACATGAGTGTAAACCCACCATGAGAGTAACCATAGTTGTGCTTATAGCGGAGTTCATGTGACGAGAACATCACCAGTTGTTAGTGATTTTTATTGCCTTCGTTTATTTTTTAGTCTAATTGTTGTTTTTATTGTGTTTTTAGTACCACATCGGTTATATCCGAGAAATGCCATTTTGTAAAGCCTATAAACATGCCTCACTACTTGCTTATTCGTAGGCAATGATAAATTAAAAAAAATTCAGTTACATTTTAGAGCTTTTAAGTTTTGAGATTGGGGTGCGAAACTCGTAGCTTAAGGGGTGTGAAAACCGTGGTGCAAGGGGTGCCCAAATCTATTTGGTTCTTATCTCTATTCTTATAAACTTTAATTTTCAATTTTTAGTTTGAAGATGATTGTGATCCATCCCTTTTTACATTAATTTGGTATCGGAGCTTTGGTCCCAATCCCTTTGAATTTCTTCCCTTCTTCAAACCCTAGATTTAGACTAAACTCTAGATCTGAAAAAAAATTCTTGGAGCAAAATCCCCCAAAATTCCCTTCGAAGTCTCAAAAAAATAAAATCCCCACTGTTCATTCTCTTCTCCCTGAATTCCCCTCACATCAACAACCCAACCTGAACCATCACCACCGTCACCCTCCACCTGCTGCCGGACCTCGTCACCCTCGCCAATAAGCTCTGATCCCTGCCGCCATCATCCTCCGCCAGCAGTGACAACTCCAACAAGACCCAACCCCATCATCCACCACAATCATCTCCACCATCATCTCCACCAACCATCAAACCCAATCAACTCTGATCCAAGTATCCAACACCATCATCATCATCAATGACCGTCGCCTGTCAACCTCTTCAAACCCATCAACAGTGCCCCTGTCACCCACAACTCCACCACCGATCTCGCCAACGAAATCCGCCGCCTCATCATCGCCGGCGCCACGCTATCATAGATCCCCGACATCGCCCAAGCCTCATCGAACATTCCAACGCCACTGCAAGTCCCTGAGCTCTCAGTTGGGTCCCTGAGATCCCCTCCAACCTCATCCGCTCAAGGAAGGAGGCCGATCTGATCCAACTGATCAGATCAGATTTCTGATCAGCTCAGATTGGATTTAAATCTGATCAGAACGGGCGGATCCAACCGAACTCGACACGACCCATTTTGAGGCAAACCTGATCCGCTAACCCGCTTTGCAGCCGGATCCGATCCGCTCATGAGCCGCACGTGTTGACGTCAGCGGCTTCATTGCTGATGCTATCGGCTGGCCCCAGCCTCCAGCCATCAGCTCGAGCTGCCGACTTAGACTGAGCCGACCAAAGCCGCTGCTCAGAACTCGAGCCGATCGATTCGCTGCTGACGTCAGTTACTCACACTGACATCATCGGCTCCATGCTGATGTCAGCAAACTCTGAGCTTTGTTCTAGCAGCCTGCACAATTTTGGTTTCAGAGTCCGTTTCAGGCATGTTCGGAGTCTGATTCGAGTTTCGTCTGAAGTGTTGGATGCGTGACTGAATCTCAGAGATACTGAAAAAAGTTTGCGGCAACTGGATAGCAGATCTGACTTCCACGAGCCCATGTTCAGTACCGGTACTTTCGTGCAGCAGAAGAGCAATGCTTCGGGGCCCCTTTTTCAGCCCGATTTGAGCCCAGTTCGAGGCAGTTTTCTTTCATCTCATACCACTGCAATTTCAGGATCTTATGCGCTATTTCAGCTTTTTGATATGGGTATTTCTCCAGGAAATCTTAAGAGGAATTTTGCGTTGGGTGTACGACTCACGCTTCAGGTGATATCCTAATTTAAGCTAAATTGTTAGCTGTTAATTTATCTGCAACTACTATTTGATTGCGATTATTTGTTAATTGAATTTCTATCTGCTCCTATATAGTGGTTGCATCAGTGTTTGTCACTTTTCATCATTTTAGGAGTACATTTTCTTTCATTTAGAACTTAAACTATAAGATATTTTGTTCACTTAGTGCATGTATTTAGTTTACTTGAGTCTAAGATTCTCCATTGCATCTGCTTGATTGTTGGATTTTGCATATGAGTCATTATGACTAGTCAATATTATAGGAAACACCTCTTATACCAGCTACACAACTTCCGTTAGGGTTATATGTCCATTCAAAATTACATAGCCATATTTAAGGACTTAACTCATTGTAGTGACGTGAGAGAACACCATTCTGAGACTATAACTAGGTTTGTTTGGGGTTCACGACCTAAAATAAGGTGTGCTATGATCATTGGCTCTTATGATTTAGACACCGTTGAAGAGGCATTTGATATTGTCTTAGATAGACTCGATTTCAAAATGCTAGTCAATACAAAGGCCCTATGTTTTAAGTGTGAGGGATATGGACATTATAATTATCATTACCCTTCGGAAAGTCAACATGTTAGAACTGTGCCTAGTGATAATGTTGACGACTCAAAGGTTATTGAGGATGTCCACATTCGTTCTAAGACTGTTAATATAATTGAAGACATATTAGTTGATTCCGACACACTGATTATTGATGAGGTCCATATGTCTTCTGATAGTACCAGTGATGATGTGGATGAGATAGTTGAGCATAATATATTCGTAGTGCCTAGTAAGTCATTTGAGTTCTCTTGTGCTGAATATAGTTTTATGGTCGTTCCTACCGAGTCATATTCTAGTGAGTCATTAGAGTTTTTGCTATGATCCTGTATGTGCTTTCTAGTGCTTCTTTTACTAGTGCTTGGAGTTTGTTCCTAAGTCCATTATATCATCATTAGAGAGATTAGTTGTGTGTCCTTTTAGGCATCCCGTATATATTATTCCCCACCAATAGGAGTTTTGCCTAGAGTGCCTACTGTATTGCATTTGCATGTTGCTCTTGATGATGATTTCACTAGACAGTTAGCAAATTGTGATGAAAACTACAAATTTCTTGTATTTTCATCTAGTATATTGTAGAAATTTGCAGTTGCCAGTGTAGTGATTGTTGTGAGATACCCTGAGGTTGTGAGGAAGTCACATGATTGGCATACAGATTTCGATGGGATTTTGAAGATAGATGCTTTGATTGCTTACATGTTGAAAACCCCACGGGGTCCTGGTATCAGCTTCGTCAGCAGGGATGATGCGTGTCAGTCTACTATATGTGCTTTGATCGAGCTACCATTTTTCACAGCTTATCCGTCACGGACACCCCCACGACATGATCTCGACGTGATGTACTAGTGTTGCTGTCACGACCACCAACTTCACCCGATTGAGAAGTTTTGTGAGGAGAGTTCTCACTCTACAGGGTCGAGTTTCTCCCACCTAGGGGGAAATGATGAGGACATCATCAGTGTTAGTGGTTTTTATTGCCTTAGTTTATTTTTGAGTCTAGTTGTTGCTTTTGTTGTGTTTTAGTGTCACATCGGTTATATCTGAGAAGTGCCTTTTTGTAAAACCTATAAATAGGCCTCACTACTTGCTTATTGGTAGACAATGATAAATTAAAAACTTTCCAGTTAATTTCAGAGCTCTTGAGTTCTTGAGATTGAGGTGCGAAGCTCTTGGCGTAAGGGTTGCGAAACCCATAGTGCAAGCGGTGCGAAGCCCAAATGTTCTTATCTCTATTCTTATAAATCCTAATTTTAATTTTTAGTTTGAAGGTGATTGTGATCCATCCCGTTTTACATCAATTTCTCACTTGATCCTTCAAAAAAAGGGTAGCATTTTATTTATCTGGGAAGTGTTATTGAAAGCTGACCTATTTTTGTTCTTCATCAACTTGATGTCAGGAACACCCCACCTACATGATTACGAAATGTCATAAATCATTCATTAGGAGTAGAATGTCGTTTGAATATCATAAATCGTTCACGAGGAGCAGAATGGTACTGATTTACAAAAGAAGTGTGGATCTCACTTGCATAAGTAAGACTTATTTCTGGTATCTTATACAAAGTTGTTTGACTGATTGTCCGAATTCTAAGCTCTTTGATCAAATGTCAGGAATAGTAGATACAGTGAGTTTGCTCTTTAAGTTCTTATTAATGAGTTTTCTGAACTATCAGTTGGCATGTAGTAGTGACTTCATCATTCATCAGATAACAAATGTTTCCTTAACATATCTTTGCCACATTGTTTGGAATGTGCCACTATTACCACCTAAAACCTTCTGGATATCATGATCTTCATAAATGGGATACTTCAATGCTTATAATAAAATTTATATAGTAAACAGATATTAATATTCAGTACCCTTGTACTGCAACAATCTCTATATTTAATGCAAACCCTTTGAGAGAATTTGCGATTAGAATGTTGGTCTTATATCCATTTTCTTAAGCACATCCACAAATAATTAAGAAAAAAAGTTGCTTAGTATTTCAACTTTATCCTTGTTCTCCTTTTCTACATTTAAACCTCTTCCATTAACTATTATTAGTATGTAAGCCCATGCTTTTTAGAATTTAGAGCTCACAGTGATATCTATACTTCATTTACTTCACAACTCAAAATAAATGTTGTTTAATTAAAATTTTACTTTTCAAAAAAGGAATTATACATAGTCTCATGACATAAATAGGTTTTTCTCCCACCTGAATCCTTCCACATAAAAATATTAGTTATTTTGGTTTGTGCATGTGTATTGCACGTGCCAAAAAAATGTAGTGTGTCTAACAATATGTAAAATGCATGATTCACTGTATATATTGAAGGATACATATTACAGATAGAAAGTGAATATCTCGTACAAGGTTGTTAGGCAGTCAGGGTTCATAAAATCCTATTCCGAGCTCCTCTTGTATTTTCCTAGCTGAGGTGACATGGCTTTGGCTTGAGTTCGGCATGTGAAGAAACCCGCAACTGTCTTCTTTGGAGTTCTCTGAGTCCTGCTAGAGTTCTGGTCCAGTTTTCATTCAAGTCCATGTTTCAGAACCTAAAATTATGGGGTTCTTTTAAATTGTTTTTTCAATTTGGGGTTGAAAAGATAACCTTCACCAGCATTATTTTCTACATACATTGATTATTTGTTTAAGCTAGATTATTATAAGAAAATGATTTCCATATTTTAGCCCTTGCTTTAGTTGTATGGTTTAGATAACCTGTGACCTTATTGGGTTTGCACATCAATAAACTGTGTTCTAGGATGTTATGGTTTCATCAACCTGTTTTCAGTGCCCCATATGTTTAAATAACCTTTGCTATAGTGGTATGATTTAAATAACCTGCAACCTTATTGGGCTTGCACCATCAGAAAATTGTGTTCTAGGATGGTAATATGGCTGTTTCCAGTGTTCCATATGTTCCTGTGTGCCAGACCTGCTGCTGTTTAATAAGGAATGCAGTCAGGGGTTGCGCTCAAATTTCAGTGGTCGGCAATCTGGGAATTGCTACTTACATGTCAGCGTTTCAGGTGTCACAAAAGTAACCTGATAAATCCTACAAGATGGAAGATTTAAAAGATCAGGTTATAATTGCTGACTATATGAAAAAATGGATTTACACTGTTATAACTTCTAGCTAAATCTTTTGAGATAATATATTAATATCGGTGGGTATACCTGAGGCACAGTGGACGCACACAAGCGACACAAAAAAGCCTCTGGAAGAAGTGCTACCATCATGCATATACTAAGACAATTGATTGGTAATCAATTTTTTGGTTGAATTTTTATAATACATGTAGGTAAAAAAAAATATTGCCGGATTTTGATATATTGTACTTCATAATTGTCAGTTGATAACACTACAGAGAATTGTGTTTAGACTGATCTTTGACGATTTTATTCAGTTTTTACTCCTTTCTTTCTTTTAAGCATTGTTGTTTTCACCTTGTGACCTGGAATCCAGTTATGTTACTTCAGAACTATCAATTGATAACACTGTGGTGACTGGTGTTGGGACTTATATTTTATGACTTTTAGTCAGTTTCCTTCCTTCCTTTCTTTTAGGCATGCCATTTTCACCTTGGTGACCGGGTATCTGTTATATTTAACACTGTAATATTTGTATGTAGGCCCTATATGACTGGTTCTTTGATAGCATAGTTGTTCTATATATGTTTCTTATGTCATTAACTTTATTGTCTTGTAACATGATTTGGTGACTATTCTAAAGGTTATGGAGAGCTTGGAACATGCAATAAACGTGATGCACCAATTATAGCAGAGTACTTGGGAGGGGCTGTCAACTGTGATGCTTATCATATGACGGATCCTAGAGCCGATGGATTGGGTGTTTCAACTTGTATTCAACGAAGTCTTGAAGATGCTGGAGTATCACCTGAGGAGGTTTGCTCTTAGTGTCTTTAGACATTCTATTTGCACTCTTGCCAACATTTTATTGTTAGAATCCATTTAATTTTGCATAATAATGAGCTTGAGCTCCATTTTATCTCCACCCTATACATAATGCAGTTGCTTGGTTCAGTATCTAGATGCCTTGGTACAGTTAAATCACTAAAGAAATAAAGCATCTACTTGTCTAAGTAGCTTAAATCTAAAGATGAGCAAACTGCGGAAACACTGAATGTATGATAATATAATAAGCAGGTTGTGTCGATGAAGGTTGGCTGGTTCCACCAACCTTATATTTTTCTTTTATGCTTGTTTTGTGTGTGTTGGGGGCAGCTAAAATATGCAATATCCATAACCATTGTTTGCCTGTATAGTTGGGATTCTAATGTTCTATCAGCCCTTGCTTGACATTAGAAGCTAATAAGAAGTTAAATTTTTAGTATTTGCCATCACCCTATGTACTTGTTTGTAACTTCAGAAATGCCCTTCCTCTGTATATGTTATTCCTGATACCTGAGGCCAAATGGTGCATTTCAGCCCGTGGCTGTTGGCTTGAATCTATTAACAGAATGGAGGTTCAAATTTTTGAAGTTTGTTAAATTGCTTCCAGGTCAACTATATAAATGCACATGCAACGTCAACGCTTGCTGGTGACTTAGCTGAAGTGAATGCAATAAAACAGGTCTTCAAGAATCCATCAGAGATCAAGATTAACGCAACCAAGGTGAATGAACTCATCTTGTTTCCAGGATCTTGTTAATTGGAGTGTTTTGGTGTCTTTGTAGAGCTGCTAGAGCATATGCCAATTCAATATCTGTCCATTCCATTTCTTTTTTTATAGTTAATTTTCTAGCATTAGAAATTCTTTCTGAATTAACTTTGTTCCCCTCGTGTTTTTGCATCTACAGTCTATGATAGGCCACTGCCTTGGTGCGTCTGGGGGTTTGGAAGCCATTGCTACAGTGAAAGCCATAACCACCGGATGGTTGCATCCTTCTATAAACCAATTTGTAAGTATTTGGATTTTTCCAATGAACTTTCTTAATATTCTCTTTCCTATGCATTCTTTTCTTTCTCTTGATATTCGAGTTTATTAATATTGTGATATTTCTATTCTATGCTTACCTATTAACGACTGCAGAATCCAGAGCCAGCAGTAGAATTTGATACTGTCGCAAACAAAAAGCAGCAACATGAGGTCAATGTTGGTAAGTTAGCTCACTCCTACAACTTCAGCATTGATTATACAGTCACCATGGCCCAGCTCTTACATCAACTCTAATTTGCAGCCATTTCAAACTCGTTTGGGTTCGGAGGACACAACTCTGTGGTGGTGTTCGCGCCATTCAAGCCCTGATTGAACCCCATCGACCCTTTGGTTCTGCTTTTTATGCTAAAGACTTTCTTCTCTGAAGGGAAACCGTCTACAATTGTGGAATCAAGAGTTTTGCTGCGTGATCATTTTTTTCTCCTTCCATTTTTTTCCTCAATTATAGTTGCATTGTTGAACGTAGGAGTTGCGGGAATGCCTTTATTTTTAATTTATTGGTATAAGTCCAAGGTAGATGATGTATGGTCTATTCAATTCTGTGCCCGGACATGTCATCTTCAAGTGGATGATCCATTTGTGACATTTTTGTAGTTGTGTGAAGTGTTGTTTTGTTGTCACCTTATTTTGTTTAGACTGAAAGTTGTTCTTTTGGACTGAGACTCTTGTGCCAAATTTGAGAACCAACTGAAAATCTTGTGCCAAATTTGAGAACCAAGTTATTACATGAACTTGGAACTTTTTTGCAGGCACTATGTAGGAAACCTTGTGAAAAGACAGTGTGAGTGGCTCTTTGTGAGAGAGATAATGGCTGCTGCTTCCATCTTTTTTCCCCACTGAGATAATTTTCTATAGTATATTTTGATGAAAACTTAAATGATTTTAGGCTTTTATCAAGTGGATGCAACTTTTTACTTATCTAAAGTAGTTGAAATTATATGATTTTTCTTGCCAACATCTCTCCTTTCATGGAGACTGTGATGATGGGCTGGACCTTTTGTTGCTGGCTGATGTAGGGACTTTTTTCTAGGGTTATTCAATTGCAAAAGCTTTCAATTTTAATTGGATGATGATGCAGACTGGAGAATCCATGCACGAGATGTGATCTATTTATCTAGAGTAAATTACACGAAACGCTTTTTACAGTTTACTTTGAGTTGAACTTTACTCTTTAATTTTGTTATTAGCACCAAGCATCCTTGGGGAGTTAACACCAGAAAATTTTAATATTAACTTCTAAGAGTATCCTTCTAACATTTCAATGGATTATTTGTAACTCTCTCTCTCTCTCTCTCTCTCTCTCTCTCTCTCTCTCTCTCTCTCTAATTTTACTTTTCTTATATCCTATCCCCTTTCATCTTTGACATCTCTTCTCTTTTTTAACTCTCTTTTCCCTTCTTAATAGAAAGGAAAGTAAAATAAGAAAGAAATAAGAGAACAAGAAAAGGGGGAAAAGGATTGGGGGGGGGGGGGGGGTGGGGGGGGGGGAAGAGAGAAGAGAGAGAACATAAAGACATAAGCGAATAAACTGTAGTGAGAAAAGAGCGAGATGAGACAGGAGAGAGAATGTAGAGAGGAAGTAGATAAAGTGGGCAGAGATGGAGGCAAGAGGTAAAAGAGAGAACAAGAGATGAGAGCGGCGATTGAAAAAGGGGGGAGAGAAAATGTAAGAAAGATGCAAAAGTGTACACAGAGAGATAAATAAAAAATGAGAATGAGAAGGCGAATGATACTTTTTTCATTGATATTGCTAAATCCAAAGAGAGAGAGAGACATTTTTAGAAGTTAATATTAAAATTTAACTGTCTTAACTTTCCAGTGGTGTTTGGAGGCTAATAACAAAATTTAAAGAGTATAAATTCAACTCAGGGTAAACTAGAGGAAGCGTTTCATGTAATATACTCATTTATCTATTAACTATGCAGGAGCAAAGTTTTCGAATATTTTTATATTTTTTATCCACCAATCATATTCCAAACATCAATACTTGAAAAAAGAAAAAAAAATGTTTGAACCATGTTGCTGAAAGTTTATTCTTTTTATATAGTTTTAATTTTAAACTAATTATTTTTTTCCTAGCCAGTGATTTTTCTGCTGAGGTAGAGTAATGTTAAACTAAACGATTTTTTTCCATAACGACACCCCTAAATCTTTATATTCTATTTCAACACTTAAATTTCTTTAAGTTGGGACAAAAAACCATATAATGCTAGTCACTCTGTGTGTATGTGAAATCTAACTGAATATTAATTTTTTTAGATTTAAATATGACAAAATCACCCTTTATCTTTTCCCTTTCTTATTGACCTTTTGAGGGTAATTTGGTCTTCACCCTCTTTCTGTTAGAAAACAAATGATTAAGTGTTGAATGGAAATACAACATTTAAAGAGTGAAAACGGAATTATCAAAAAAATCTAGATGTCAATGTGAAAAAACAAAAAAAAATCTAAATCGAACATGTCCGTTACAAACGGGTTTAGTTACCTGATAACCCGATCCGCTCTCTCGTTTTTGGATCCTCAACTCTTATCGGGCAGAGAACATTCGAATAGCCGCTCCCGGTCTGATCCGTTTTCTAAAATCTCACTCGTTTCCCCAAATTCCCTCTCATTTGGGTCTCTCTCTCTCTGGCTCTCTCTTTCTCTGAAGAGTTGAGGATTTTAGGGTTTAAGCCTTTGAGAGATGGAGCCGGAGATGGACGCGTCTCCGAGCTACTTCGATCCTGAAGATCTCAGAAGCAGAGAGCCCTATCGCCGTTTCAGGTAAGTCCCTCCCTCATGGTTTCAATTGAATCTCGTATCTTTAAATTCTTTTGCTTCATCGCAGAAATATTAGTAAACTATCAGTAATAAGTTGAAAAGATTTGCTTCTCTTTTAAAAAAGTGTTAAAGATTTGAAAAATGGGGGCTAACCACTGAAACTAACTTCTGTCTATTTTCTAGTCATTAGATTTATGGGCTTCTGTGCTCTTGAACAGAAGAGGGACGCATTGTGTCAACGATGAAGCTGGATTTTCGAATGTTTTCTACAAAAAAGGGAAAATGATAAAAAAAAATCACAAAACCCTATGAATGTGAAATTAGTATTTGGGTTTCAGCCATTGTTTTAAATATCGCCCGATATACTGGTATATCGGCCGAGATTCCGGTATTTTATCCAAAACGATACGATAAGTATAAAAATTTATCAGATATCATTTTGGACTGATATTAGCCTATATATCTCCACGTGGCCGATATATCGGCCGATATCTGAGATGAAATATCCGATATATCGGCGCTTATAGTTACTTATTTGGATAATAATTATTATTTTTGCTTGAGAGATTATTTTATTTTATTTTATGTTCATTATGGTATTTCAATGATGTTTTTATATGAAGTTTGGATAATAACTTATTTCTTTTAATAATGTCTTATATATATTTACTATTGATATATCAACTAGTACTATATCGCGATATATCGCCCGGTATTCGGTATCCGGTGCATAATTTTGGCGACCGGTATATCACAAATATCTAATATTTAAAACACTTGTTTTAGCTCAGATTTTCTTTATCGAGTGGTTGAAATTAATTGTTGGTCACCTGGGTGGCCGCCCATACACAAATTTCCTAACAGAACATGTATATTAGCTCAAAAGCAAAACAAAATATTGCATTATTAGAAATCTTAGATTCATAACATGTTTTTTGTGAAATAAGTGTGAGGGCTATATATTTGGTTCTAAACTTGATAGTAGTGAAAATACTGATGGGGACATCACGTGCTGCCCTAGAAGTTCACTTTGTAAAAGCCTATATAAAGAGGCTCAACTCCTTGAATAAATTAGACAATGAATAAATAAACTTTTTCCAGTTAAATATCTTGAGCCCTTTTGAGTTCTTGAGATTGGGGTGTGAAACCTGTGATGTAAGGGGTGTGACGCTCGCGTAAGGAGTGCAAAGCCCAAATCTATTCTGGTTCTTTATCTCAAACCCTAATTTTTATTTATTTCTTTTTTCAAAACCCTAATTCATAAATTTTAGTTGAAGGTGATTGTGATCCACCCGTGTTACATCAATTTGGTATCAAAGCTTAGGCTCCAATTCCCCTCAATATTTTTTTCTCTAGTTTCATCTCCTCCAAACCTTAGATCTACATCAAATTTCAGATCTAGATCCATTCCAAAAAAAAAAATCACTGTATAAAATTCGGTTGAAAATTTAGCCGAAAATCTCTAGAAAATTTCATTCGAAATTCAAAAAAAATATCACTGTACAATCCCCCTCTTCCTCTGGCATGTCCATTATCCGCCATAATCTAAAAGCTCCACCATCACCTCCGCTTACTCCGCCACCGTCGCCACCCACCATCACCACCATCTTCTCTCTTACACTTGCAAACACCAACCACGACAGATCCCCCTCCGCCACCAACTCACCGCTCACCACCACCTCCATCATCTCCGCCATCGGTTCCCCATCATCACTGTCTTCTCAATCAAACCCAACCCAATTACCCCGTCTCCACCTCCTATTCATCTTCTCCTTTTCTCACCTCCCTCCAAATCCCGACCCAAACCCTAATCGACACGACCACCACCACCCTCGCTCCCACTACACCTCCTTCCACCTTGAGTTGCCATCGCACTCTCAAGAGCTCACCACAGGGCGCCGCTACCACCCACCGAAGCTGCCACCATCCAGATCGACGTCGAGATCTCCATCCTCCCAGATCTTCATCGCCATCATACACCCAATCTACTTTGATCCAACCTCACCATCAACATCACCATCATTGTTTCCTCCATCTCGTCAACGTTCACTGACCAAGCTTCATCGTTGCTGAGCCCTCGCCGACGTTGAGCGGAGCAGATCAGAGCGGATCGGAGCAGACGAAGCCAGATCCTGTTGCCATCACCGCCAAGAGATCATAGCCGAAGGTCGAAAGGTTCTCGTCGAAGCGTCGCCGTCTTCATCAGAGTTCGCCGGTGAACTCAAAGCCTCGCCGCTCTCCCTATAGGTTCGTCAGAGCTTCCAAAGCCTGTCATCCTCTTCCGACCTCACCATCACATGATCTCCACCACCACGGCTTTATCAGACCACCACGCCACTGGAAGTCCTCCTTCCTCCCCTGATTGCCGTCGACTGGCTGTGATTTCAAACAATTCCGCCGCTGCCTGCCGCTCAAACCCTAGCAGAGATCGAAGGAAGGAGAAGGTTAACTAGTGGTGAAGTGGGTGACCCGGGTGGTTTGAACCGGTTACGGGTTTAAGTAGATGGGATGAGTCAGGTTGGATCCAGACCGCCTGAGCCGTCACGACCTGACCCACGACCCGGCTGGCAAAGCACTCGCTGACGTCAGCGCTAACGTCAATGCTGAGTCATCTGGTGAGTTAACTCAACCCAGTGGCTGTTCTGACCCAGTCTAGAAGCAGTTAGTACTTCCGAAGGCCATTCCGAGCTCGTTTCAAGTCCGATTTGAGCTGTTTTTGAAGCAACAGATTCGTGCAGAGCAGTACTACACTCTACAGCCTTCCCATGTAGGTTTGAGCATCAGTTGTCTACCACATTCAGTTCGATAGATCAGCGCACAACAGTTTAGAGCTTGTTTTTGGCCCAATTTTTGCCCGATTTGCGCCATTTTCGAGGCAGCCATCTTCCACTTCCTATTATCGCTATCCAGAAATTTTGTGGGTAATTTCAGCTCTTCAGTGTGGGTATTTTTCCAAAGAATCTTAGAGAAATTTTGCGTTTGGGCGTGAACGACTCACCCCTCAGCTGATATCTTAACCTAAGTTCAATTATTAACTGTTGAATTTCTAACTATTGAATTGCTTACAACTACTATTTGGGATTGCGATAATTTGTTGATTGAATTGCTATTTGCTTCTATCTAGTGATTGTATCAGTGTTTGTGACTTTTCATCATTTTGGGATCGCATTTCTTTGCATTTAGAACTTGAACTTTTAGGATATTTTCTGTTCACCTAGTGCATGCATTTAGTTTACTTGAGTTTAGGATTTTCCACTGCATTTGCTTGGTTGCTTGATTTTGCGTTTGTAGCATCATGAGTAGTCAACATGATAAGGATCACTTTTTTGACCAGCTATACAATCTTCGTCAGGGTCATATGTCCGTTCTGAATTACATAGCCATATTTAAGAACTTAACCCATTGTAGTAACGCGTGTGAACACCATTATGAGACTATAACTATGTTTTGGGTTTAAGGCCTAAAATAAGACGTGCTATGATTACTGACCCCTATGATTTAGATATTGTTGAAGAGGCCTTTGATGTTGCATTAAAGTTAGAATTGACTTTCAAAATGCTAGTTAATGCCAAAATCTGATGTTCTAAGTGTGAGAGATATGGACATTATGATTATTAGTGCCCCTCGAAAAGTCAACAAGTTAGATCTGTGCCTAGTAATGATGTTGACGACTCAAAGGTTGTTGAGAATGTTTACATTCTTTCTAAGACTGCTAGTATAATTAAAAACATAACAGTTGATTGCGGTACACCAAGTTTTGATGAGATCCACGTGTCTTCTGATAGTACCGGTGATGACGTGAATGAAATTATTGAGTCCAATATACCCGCAATGCTTAGGAAGTCATTCGAATTCTCCTGTGCTGAATATAGTTTTATGGTCGTTCCTACCGAGTCATATTCTAGTGAGCCAGCTGAGTTCCTTGCTATGATCCAGCAGATGGTCTCTTGTGCCTTTTCTTTTACTGGTAATTTAGAGTTTATCCCTGAGTCCAGTTTATCATTAACGGAGTTCGAGGTGTGTCACACTAGGCATCCCCTATCTATCATTCTCCCATCATTAAGAGTTATGACTAAAGTGCCTATTGCATTGCATTTGCATGCTGCATATATTATGATATCACTGGGCAGATAGCAATTTGCTACGACACCTACTAATTTGCTGCATACCCATATGGTATTTTGTAGGAATTTACAGTTGATAATAAGGCGATGGTTACGAGCCACCATGAGGCCATGAGGAAGTTGCACACTTGACGTCCAGATTTTGATAGGATTCTGAAGAGAAGTGCATCTACCGTTTACGAGCTGAATACCCCATGAGATCCTGGTGTCAGCTCTGTCTTCAGTAGGGATGATTGCACCTCGGTTTACTCTCTGTGCCTTGATCGAGCTGCCATCTTACACAACCGACTTGTCACGACGACCGGCTCCACTGCCACCACCATGGTCTCGACATGATGTACCAGTTGCTGCTGCCACGACCATCGCCTTGGCCCGATTGAGATGATTCGTGAGGGGTGCCCTCACTCGACAGGGTCGCTTTTTTCTCACCCCGGGGGAAATGATGGGTACATCACGTGCTGCCTGTTGTCACTTAGTCATTTTTTAGTTGTAGTTTATTTTTCCTAATTGTGTTTTCTTTTGTGTGGGCGTTTAATACCACATCGGTTATGTCCTAAAAGTTCACTTTGTAAAAGCCTATATAAAGAGACTCAACTCCTTATTTGTCATAATGATGGATGAGCTTACTAGAGCTATTCAGGATGAGATACCGTAGTGTCTGTTATTTGCTGATGATGTTATCCTAGTCGATGAGACGAGAGTTGGGGTAAATGACAAATTGGAGTTATAGAGATAAATTCTAGAATTTTGAGATTTTAGATTAAGTGGGGCCAAAACAGAGTATATTGAGTGTAAATTCAGTAAACAGAGAATCCGAGATTATAGTATCGTGAGACTAAATGGACAAGAAATACCGATGAGCAGTCATTCTAAGTACTTGGGTTCTATTATCTAAAAGGACGGTGAGATGAATAGTGATGTCAACTATAAGATCCAAGCCAGCTGGTTGAAATGGAGGAGCATAACAGGAGTTTTATGTGATCGTACATTCTGTTATGACTGAAGGGAAAGTTTTATCGGACTGTTATTAAGCCAACTTTGTTATATGGCACAGAATGTTGGGTTATAAAGAGATATCATGCCCAGAAGATGAGTGTAGCAGAGATGCGCATGCTTCATTGGATGTGCAGTAACACGCGAAGAGATAAGGTGAGAAATAAGGGTATTCGCACTAATATAGTTGTAGCCTCTATAGAAGAATAGATGAGAGAAAATCGCCAACGATAGTTTGGTCATGTGCGACGTAGACTTACAGATGCGCCAGTTTGGCGAGTAGAGTGTATCAATTTAGGACAAGTTAAAAGAGCGCAGGGGAGACCGAAGAAAACATGGATGGAGGTAATACGACAAGTTATAGAGGCTAAAAGTCTTAGTGAAGGCATATTGCTCGATAGGATTGAGTGAAGAAAGCTGATTCATGTGCCCGATCTGGCGTAATTCTCTTTTGGTTCATGTAGCCTACCCCAAATACTTGAGACAAATGGCTTAGTTGTTGTTGTTGTATGTATCAATATATTAGTTTTTTTAATAAAATTTATGTAACGCCCTGATCCGGCGGGTACGGAGACGTTATTGCGACGTATATACGCAGGTCAGTAATACCCTCACGTATATATGCTAAGCATCAGTACAAACAAGAATCAGAGTACGGAAGCACGTGGCAATATACATTCCAACATAAGGATTACAAAGTTATTACAGAGCGTGATATACTAGTACATATACATTATATCACAGCCAGGTACAAAAGCGAAATTTACAATTTGCACAGCAAAAGGTGCTCACGGGCTGAGAAGAAGATCCCCGAGCTTGCAGGAAGATTCAGGAACAGAAGGACTAGGACAAGTCAGCCTGCTCTGAGAGATAGGCTTGGTCTTCGGTGGAGGGCTCCGCTTCATTCCAGGCTTCAGAACCTGAACATGCAAGTTCAGGGGAGTCAGAAACTTCCTAACAAATAGACAGGTGAATGCCAAGTGTCGTACAGAGATAAGTATATGCGTGTTGATATGATCAAAACAATATTAAGCATCAAGAACTGTGTCAAGAGTACATGTACAGTAAGCAAGAAATGGAAACATAAGATGAAAGTGATGAGGGCTGAATAAATCTATTGCTGCCATTTTTAATATTTATACTTATTACTCGTCCTACCCATATGTCTAGGTATGTGTAATAGCGTCCCAGCACACATACATCCACATATGAGTAAATCGAGGCTGTTATTGGAAACCAACGGGGGTATCAACGAACAATGTTTACAGTGGGTCCCGTGCATACCCGGGACCACGGCCCAGGATTGTTCCGTTGCTGGAGGACGGAACCTGCCGCAAGGCGTACAGTAGGGTCTTATAGGATGCCCTTATCAAGATGGTACCAGGAAGGAGGGAGCCAGCGCTCCCCTCGGTCGCCTGGAGGCCCTCAGGTCAAACCGGAAATGTAGTTGCACAACATACCTAAAACCACTGTAAACACGAACATATATTGATAGCCGCAAGTTTCCCCCGACCCGATTCAAGTGGTTTCTTTTTTATGATTTATTGTGTAATTATCAATTTACGGGAAAGCAAGCGCATGACAAGATCAGGAGTTCAAGAGTACAAGAGTATTATAATTTTAAGTCACAGGATTCCCGTAAATATGATAATCGCAAGCTAAGTATCAATATGCCATAACGAGGCGAGCATCAAGTAGTAGCATAACAGGTGCCATGAGACATATGCCTGAGAGGTGATGTTAAGCAGGCGTCAAGTGATAGCATGATACATGCAAATGTGCAAGTAAAATAATATAATATTAGTCAACATGACGAAGCAGAAAGATCAGAAGGAGAGCGAGAACACTCGCCTAAAACTTCAAGAAATACCGGGAAATCCCAAGCTCTGAAATCCAGGGAATTAATGCGTTTAAATATTTATGGAGGAGGAGAGAGAATGAAGACGCGAAAATCGCATACGCGGGAGTCGCGTTGCGTAGATGTCACAAACGCACGGTTCGAGACCCGCGTTTCAGCAAGGACACGAGGAGAACGTAGACGCGAGCGCGTGCTCCGCGTTCGCGTTAATACATGAACGCGTAGATTGCGTTAAAGATCTCCGCGTTTAAAACAGGAGAGAAAGAGAGAGACAGAGAAATGAGGGAGACGCAGAGAGAGAGACACAGGGAAGAGAGAGGGGGAGACGCAGGTTTAGAAAAGAAAAGAAAAGAAAAGAAAATGGAAGGAAAAGAAAGAAGGAAGGAAAGAAAGAAATGCAAAGGAAAGAAAGAAAGAAAGAAGAGAAGGGGGAGGTAGGCCGACCGTGGCTTGGCCGGTGTTCGCCGGCGGCGACCGGAGTTGGCCGGAGTTGGGTGGCCAAGGCCCCAAAAGAGAAGGAGGTTGATGGTGCAAGTATAGTTCAAATGAAAAAAATGAAGATTTGAAAATGGTGTTTCGGAGGGCGAGCCTATAGCTCGTTGGAAAGAGAATGACGAGGAGAAGAAGATGGTATGGTTGGTGGTGGTTAAGGTGGTGTAAGTGGTGGTGGAAATGGTGGTGAAGTTGGTGGAGATGATGGGTTGTTTGGTGGAAAAGAAGAGGAAGAAGATGGTGATGGAGATGATATTATGGTTGTTGTTGTTGTTGGAATGGAGGAGGAAATGGAGGAGAAGAAGGTGGAGGAGTTTGTGGAGTTAATGGTGGTGAAAAAATTGGAGAAAATGGGTTGTGATGGCCGGCCAAGAAGCTTGGGCTGCTGTTTTTCGTTGGTGGCTGTTGGCAGGAAAAGGAAGAAGGAAAGAAATCATGAAAGAGAGAGAGTGTGGGAGTGGGTGTTTTTATATGTAAGGCAAAGTTTATTATTATCATTTTGCCCTCCATTCAAATCAAAAGAAACGCAAGAATGGAGACTTGCGTCTCCATGCAATTGAAGCCCGCGTCTGGGCTACTAGAGCTGGACGCGGAGATTGTTGCTGCGTCCAAAAAAGAAAAATATAAAATCGCGGTAAAGAAGAGACAAAAAGGTATGGGTGATTTGAACTGGGTTGATTTCTTCGAAGAACGGAACATTAAATGCGGAATGGAGGGAGTCTCCGCATTAATTATTGAACCCAGAGTTGGTGGATCTCGCGTCAGGTAAGGGGAGAGAAAAGGTAAAATATCCGGATAGAATTTCGGTATCTGGGAAAACACCGGAAACTCAGGAAAAGCCCAAAAAATGAAGTCGCTTGGAAAGCTTCCCAAAAATTCTCAAAAATAATAAATATTATATAAAGATTTTTGGTGAAATTGGTTTTCAGAAATTCAATTTCGCTTTCAAGAAAAATCCTGAAGTCAACCGTTGACACGGTCTACACCGGGTCGGCCAGATTTTGATAAAATCTGAAAAATCCCAGAAAATGCCTGAAAGAAGAAAATATAATTTTAAGAAGTAATATGAAAGCGGAATCCAGAAATTTGATTCCAATTGTAAACTAAAATTCCTAGAATCAACCGGTGATACTGGCCAACACCAAATCCGGTGAAATTTTGATAAATTCTAAAAATTCTCAAAAAATTCATTTAGATAGAAAATATGATTTTAAGAAATACTGTGAAAGCCGTTTTTAGATTTTCAACTCCATTTGTGAATTAAAAATCCGAAAGTCGGTCAGCGACACTAGTCGACACCGGTTTTGAAGATTTATAATTTAATTCCGAAAAATTTCAGAAAATCATGAAAAATCTAGAATATTAAAAAATAATATTTGAAACTTAAATCAGTCAAATCTGAATGCCAAAAAGGTCAAATCATGTAGCACTGCTTTATGAGTAAGAATTTAAATAACAGAAAATAAAATAAAATAAAAAATAAAAAATACGCTAAAAAAAATCAGGGCGCATAACTGTGTACGTATACTGAGGATGGGGTGTTACAATTTACCCTTATATATATAAGGAATATGTAGGTCAGCTGTCATTTGACAAAATCCTGTCAGATGGCGACTGATTTGTGGTATTTCCCAAAAAAAATTTCTTTTGATCCAACCTTACTAATTTGTAATTCATCTCCTAAAATATCGTATGTTTTGAAGTCCGTTTGATCATGTATCTACTGGTTGCAAAAATTGTATTGTTGAAAATCATTAAACTTTAAACCATTAGATACATAATCAAACAGATTTCAAAACATGCGATTTTTTGTAAATACACATCTTAGGGGATGAGTCGCAAATTGGTAAGGTTGGATCAACCCAAAAAAATTGAGAAATATCCCAAATCAGCCGTCATATAACGGGATTTCGTCAGATGACAACTGACCTACATATTTCTCATATGAGGAATACACACACTTGTGTAGTTCCGGATGGATTCGAGCCCGAATTCTTCTCACTCAAATACCAACATTCGACATTCAAATACAAGATCCACTCCGTTGAAGTTGATCTATATTATTTAAAGTAACTAAAAATAAAAAATCAAGTGTTTTGAATACTTTTTGCCTATCCATCAAACGTCGCAAAATGGACGGCTGAAAGTAGTAAGTTGGTTAGATCTATATCTTTAGACATACAAATTCTCGATCTGGCCATTTGATCATGATCTAAACATTTAAAACCCTTACAAATTAATTTTTGTTAGGTTTCAAATATTCTACACTGTTAAACTATCAACTCACTATTTAGGCTATCCGTTTTTTCCTACTTGATGTATGGCAAAACGTATTTAAAATACTTAATTTTTGGTTTATAGATACTTGAAGTAATATAAATCAATTTCAACAGAATGGATCGTGTATTCAGATGATGTATGGTTGTATTTGAGTGGAAAAGATTTGGGCTCGAATCCTTCCGAACTACACAAATCTCTCCCCTCCTCTTCTCTCTCTCTCTCAATATAGCAATTATACTTCTTCGTTTCCTTACTTCCGCCTACTTTCTTGCAACCAAACACGCCCGAAGTGAAAAACAACTCACCTTCTAAGTGAAAAGAGAAGATTATTATCCACAAATCATCAATAGGCTTTTGCGTCATAAATTCAAATAGAAATTTCTCTCCCCTTCATAGCAGATTAGAAGATTCCACCTGAAAATTTTTCACAATAAAAAAAAAGTGTCATGCTACTTGAGCTAAACTCAGTTGATAATAAAATTGATAATAGTATTGTTCATGCATTACACTGAAGCCGACTTAATTTTCAGAATCATATTCTCTCAAAATAACGCCATTTTGTTGTATCTGTTGATAAAGATAAAGAAACAGGTTAATAGGCTTTTATTGTTTCTGTAAGTATGACTCTAAATGTCGTAGATAACCTTGCTTAAAGGTAAGACTATAAATGGTACCCGAAAACCCGTTAACCCGATCCGATCTTTTACAAACGGGTCGGGTTTGAATCTAAAAATTAGACCCGAGAACCTTATCGGGTCGGGTTCGGGTATTAAAGCGAATAAATGTTATAAAATGGTACTTATCATCATACATTTCACTATATTTAAATTAATAAAATTATAAAAATGAGAACTTGATCATATTATTATAAAAACAAAGTATATAAATTTTCATTTTGCATCTAATAAAATTGAAATACACTTTAAAAAATAACTCTCATTGAAACTTTAATACACCTATTTAAAATCCGAATCCGAACCGAACCCGATAAGAAAACAGAGATTCCGACCCGAATCCGAGTCCGCACCCGAATTTTTATCGGGTTCGGATATGGCACGGATCCGACCGAACCCGACCCGTTTACACCCTACTTAAAGGTAATGCTCAAGGTGGATAAAGATTAGTGGGCCGGGCCAAAAACCTCTGTTCAATCCATATATTATCTAAGCTTAGCTTTATAGCTCTTATATATTATCAAAAAAAGGAAAATTATCAGAATTTATATCTCTTGTATGTTTGATACAGAATTTGAGCCTAACTAGTTGTACACACATTGATTATTCGAAGTTGATAGTAAGACCCGATGTCACCTAGAAATATAGTATAAGAGGTTTCTGATGTTTTGAGTGGAACAATCGTCTCAGGGTAACAAGAGAAGTTCAGATCGATGTTAGCCCAGGGCTTCTCTGATTCGGTTGTGGACAACGACGAGCTGGAGCACATTCCTCTCAAGCAGCGATAAGAAAGTCCTACGAGAAATTGATCCCCTCAAAAGAGGGGGTTACTTGATCGTCATGTAATCTTTCTGGATTTTCTTTTGTTTTTTCTTTGTTTTTGGTTTTGTATACTTTTGACCATCAGAGAGAGGGGGTGTCATCAGCATATCATAAACAACTAATATTCCGGCTCCAAGGCCCAACTCCTTGAATTTTTTGTTGTTAGGGTATAAATATTGCCCTTGTTCTCACCATAACTTTAAACTTTTAGTATAGTGGTAAAAACTTTAATATGATTTCAGGAGAACTAGACTCAATTCTCACTGTCAGCACATTTAAAAAGCGGTTAAGAAAGTATACCGTTACGTAAGATAAAATTTTTTTTAGTCTACGCTTTTTCTTCCCACCCCCCCCCAAGCCCCACCCACCCCAGTGGAGATGATAATGAGCAGGTCATCAGATCCATTAAAAGCCAAGTCCCCAAAAAAAAAAAAAATTGAACAGTATTTTAGGATAATAATGTGATTGTTACAAGGATCTAGAGAAGAGGCAATGAATAGTGTTTTAAGTAAATCTTAACCAACTAATAGAAGATTGATTGCTTACAGGAGATATCTCTTCATACAACTTGCATGTTTATGAATAATTTCAAACAGTTACATAACAATCAAATTATTTCTCTCAAGTTCAAAAAAAATTCAAATGCTCCTCATGCAATTTGCATGTCCTTAAGAGGAGGGGGAGGAAACTGAAACAGTACAAGTTAGAGAGATGTTTGGAAACAAAAACACACCACATCTCACATTATCAAGATTAGTATTGTCCATAACAATCACTTCCTTTCAAATAGTTACAAAAATAAACAATTAACATCTTTCTTCACAGAAAAAAGATGAAAGAAAGATACATGCCCTTTTCTCTTCATCTCTATCTTTTCCACTCCATACAACAAGTCTCAACTTTCAGCTCACTTCATCAAGGATCAGAGGTATACACATCATATTGACAAAACTTGACTTAAAACAAGAGCAAAAATTAGGATTTTTTTTGGGGGTGGCACAATCATGAATTAATTCTCCATATAGCTTTTGATGAATCCTTATCTATCTTTACAACTCTCTGTTTCGGCTGTTGGCGCTGATTAGTATTTTCGGCAGCCTTTTCTATAACTATATCAACCTTTACAATGTGGTGATCTGAAGTCCCTTTTGATGAAATAACTCCATATGATCCTGGCACAAACCTATATGGTGAATTTGGTGATGCTAATATGTAATCAACTCTTGTTCCATATTTGCAAGTCCCTTGCACATCTGAAATCAAAAGTTATGAGAATATGTTCTCACGAATTAGTATCCTTGACAAGATGAAATTACTTCAGTTTCAAAGAAGATTAGTTCCTACAACATCCAACACTTGCAAAGTTGTGATCTTTTTGACTAACAAGGCATCACGTATTCAGCAAAAGCAAGCGAAGTGAATCAATTCCTACAAGGAATATATGCATCTCATCAAAAGCATTGCCTTTACCTTGCCCTTTCGCGACCACAACTACTGATTCGCATTCCCCTGTGAAATTCTTGGCATCGGCGTACTGCTTTCCCTTCAAGAATTTCATCACTTCAACCTTTGGTGTTGGCTTTCCTATCTCTTCATAATACTGCAAGAGATCAGCAAAATATCAACAATTAGAGGACCGAAAAAATATTTTTTTTCTTGACATAGTGTTCTATGTAGTTTAGCTATGGCACCTTGACAATATCATTCCATCTCTCTGCAGAGTAATCAGTTTCGTCGAGGGAATTCAGGCCTCCAGCTAAAATGTGAGGCCCATCGTTTGACCGAAGAATCGCACTAATCTGCTTCATCCTCCAATTCTCATTAAGATGATCAAGATGTGTGCAGTGGAGATTAACTTCTCCTGTTTTTGGGATGTCAATTGTTGCCTTCAGCACATTCCTGGGCCCAAATTATTACATATTAAGTGCAATGCCAGAGTTCCTGCAGACTTTCTTGCATTTGGAGGCTCATGAAAAGGACTTGGAAAACAATTTCCCACATCAATTGAAATGAAAAAGACATTGACAACCAAACACATCTTTTTCATTAGCTGTTTGATTTGTCGGAAGTACAAGATCATTCAATTGGTTTTCGTCTAAACACATGAAATTTCTATGAATTCAATCAACCAGAAAAATTTAAAGAATTCAATCAAGAATCTGAAAGATATTGAACACACCTGAAATCGGTATCATCACAGATTTTCTGAACCCTGAAGTTCTTGATAGGCCATTTGGACAATATCGCGTTGCCATACTCAGGCGCCCAGCTCTCAGCAAACACATACTTCATCCCCAATCCATCAGCCAAGTCCGACAACGGCTTCATCCCCTTCTCCTCCTCAGCCTTGACATTCTGCAGTGCGATCACATCAGCACCGGCCTCCTTCAACACATCCAGCACACTCCTCTCGCTGAATCTCCAGCTCTCCGACCGATGAGCTACTGCCGAAAAACTGAAGCTGTGGCTCACTGCAGGGGCCTTCCCTCTGGAATTATCTCTGAGCAGCTGCCTGCTCCTCTCCACTGAAATCTCATCCTCAGGCAGGTTGATGGACACTCTCCTCTTCGATGCCGAAAACTTCTGCTGCTTCAAGATCCCCTTCATTGGCCGGTCATTCGCAGTCTTCCCCCTTATGTTGAGGTCCACCGGGCTTACCATGGCCGTTGGCACCACGGGTGCCATCGAAAACATGGCTGCATTGAAAGTAGCAATCCTTATGGGCTGAATTGTGTCTGCATGCCCATTGGCCTTGACTGAATCAGGCTGCTGGTGCTTGGGATGCAGCTTGCTGTCCTGCCTCTGCATGATGGTGACTTTGGTCTTGGATCGCCGGGGGCGCAGCCCGCAGCAGAGGCGGCACAGCCTGCGGCCGGCGAGCCTGAGCATTGAGGAAGGGGTGCTTGGTTCTGGTGGAGAGGGGAAGAGATTTGCTATTGTTTTTGTGAAGCCATGGAGGAAGCTTCCTCCTCTTTCTCTGCTTTTTTAAGTTGACATACAGAGAGAAAAAGAGTGATTAGTTTAGGGATTAGTTATCAGGACCAAAATCTTATTCAGACTGACAGAGGGCATGAGCTGAAATTAAGGTGCAGGGCTGCTGCAGGCACCTGTTTTTGTCAGCACCCAGAGGCTCACCCACCACCCAACATTGTGGGCCCAAGGGGGAGGTACAAAGAGTTGGAAAGGGGATTGGATCTTATTCCAACTGCTCCCATTGGAGCAGATGAGGGAAGTTTAATGGGGTGATGTGTGTGATTGCTCAGTGTGGTTCCTATTATGGCTTTGTGAACTGCTCCCTTCCATGAGGATCTGTGCTGACCCATGCAAGTAGGATTCTGTGCTGAGTCTTCATCCAACTTCTATTGATTGACAGGAATAATTTTAGCCCACCAAATTGATTTTTTATTGATATTGAAGTAAATAAAGAGACACCCATTTGCCATTTGCCCCTTCTTTTTGGTATGGAGACCTCATCCTCTAACCCTTAACCACTACATTAAGCTTCTCTTGAACAATGAACAATAAGTTTAGCAGTAATCACAATCAAAATCAATCTTAATTTGTTGGTACAGAAATTAATATGAGAAATCTACAGGCTTAACATTAAAAAAAAAAAAAAATCCAATAGGATGTACAAGCTGAAGAACACTCAAACCAGAGTAATCAGGATCAACGATCTCAGAAAGTGGTTGTTGTATAATCTCGATCCTTCACTTGCATGCTTAACCTCTTTCTCCATGTCCTAATTTGAACACTGCCATGAGAAAGTAAACTTTTGGCTAATCCCACAATCAGCTTTACTTTGTCAGAAAAAAGATGTTTAGTAAAGCCATTCACTATAATCAAGTTGTTAATCATTGAAAAGAGTCACTACAAGTAAAAGAATCTGCAGTGGTAGTGAGAGGGGCATCATTATTTTTCTATGATTGGGTGAAGTGAATGTTGATGCTGAAACCAGAAGAAGAGGAGAAGAGAAGTGGACCAATGTCAAAAGCTTGACAAATGAGTCTCATTTCTCTCTCCTTTTTCTCAAGAAACCATTCTGGTCTGTGGCTGATACACTTATTTGCCCAGAAATTGATAACAACTGGCACCCACTCCTATTGCCCATATGGATAGCTGGGTCCCACTTGCTTTTCTAGTGGATGGGTGCATGAAGTTTCATCATCTCTGGTGCCATTGAAAAAACTAGTCAGAAGGGGGAATAGGTTGAGATCCTATGCATGTGAAGCAAGCTGGATTTGGTGCAGTAGGTGGCAGTTTGTGGGGAACGGATATTTCCACCCCAAAAAGTGCTGATGGCACCCATGGATGATGGCACCCCAACATGTTATGAAGGCAACCCCCCATCTTCCCATTATACCCCTTTTAATATGTACGGTAATCCTCTACCCCTCTCTCCCCCTCCCCCTCCCCCTCCCCCTCCCCCTCCCCCTTCTCCCTCTCTCTCTGAGTCTAACACAAATCTCTCCTCCCCTCTTCCTCTTTGACTCGACACCACTATCGTGGGCTCGCTGTCATCGACGAACGCCGCCACCGCCGTCAACAAGCCAGCGTCTTCCCCAAAAGAATTTCTAGGTAGTTTCTGAGTTTTTCCCAAAAATTGATGAAATGTGGTTTGATTTGTTCAATTTAATGAGTTGTATTCACTTCTAGGGTTATGATGTTTTCACTTCTAGGGTTATGATCTATTATATTTGTTGGAAAAACGTAAAAATTTGAAGTTTATTGATGTAATTTATCAAAAGAATTTCAAAATTTTCTATGAGTTCGCTGTCAATTTCACGTTTGTTCGGTCGATGACGACCGAACATTATCACAGTTGTTCGACAGTCGACGACCGAACAAATGTTACAATGTCCGGTCGTCTTCGACCGAACAGGTGTCGAAGACTATAATAGTTGTTCCACTGTTCGGTCGTCTTCGACCGAACAGTGGAACATTGTTCGGTTGGCCTCAACCGAACATATGAAGACTGTTCGGCCGAACAGAGCCGAATAGTCTTCATATGTTCGGTTGTGTCCGGCCGAACAGTAAATAAATTTTATTCAATTGTTCTGTTATGTCTGAATTTTTCCTTAATCGCAGGCATGGATATTGCAGGCCCTTCTAGAGTCCGTCCTGCAGCCTCGAAAGACATAGACGAGGTGAGTCCTCCTCTACCATTGTAATATCCCTAATTAGTGTTACTGAATTTTTTCTAAGTATTTATTTTGTTTTACTGGTTATTTTATTATTTGTTAACTTATTTTTTGTTATCATTATTAAGTATACAAATTATTTTTAAGATAGTAAATGGTAATTTTAGCTTTATATATTATTATCATTATTTCATATCTATATTTTTAATTACTTATTACTACTATTTCTATCATTATTATTACTATTAACTGATATTATTTGTGGTACTTATTGCTATTATTATTCTTCCCTTATGATTATAATTTATTGTTATTACTTTTGTGTTAATATTATTAATATTTTTGATGTTTATTAATTATTATTAGTTTTACTATTATATTCCTTATTTATTTTAATATTAGTATAAATATTAGTGGTAGTGGTAGTTGTTAATTATCATTTCTATTATTATTGTTATTGCTATTATTAATTATTATTATTGTTGTTAATTAATATTAGTATTTTATTTATGTTGATTAATTATTATTGTTATTGCTAATCATTATGATTATTAATATTATTATTAATTACTATTATATTAATTGTTATTATTAGTAATGGTTGTTTCTTTAAGATTATAATTATTATTACTACTATTATTATTGCTTGTATTTTTATTATTAGTAGTAATATCTTCCTTCCCTTGATTCCAACCCATTACCCTTTAGCATAATCCATGTTCTTACCCATTATCTTTTTAGCCCATACTCATTTCTATTTCCTTGATTATCTAAACCCCAATACCCATCAACCCGCAACCCACTATCTAACCCTATATATAATCCCCTTCTAAATCTATTCTTAACCCTAAACCTAAACCTAAATCCATCTTTCCCTAATGGTTGCTACACTCCATCCCTCCACACAGTGCCAAGCACACCTCCCCCCTCTCGGCCATCTCCCTCTCCGGCGGATCGCGGCACACCCCCGAGAGCTTCTCCCTCCTTTAGTCGAGCTCGAGCACAGCCATGCTACCCTCCTTCATCCCCTCACGCAGCCCCTTGGATGGCCAAGACCAGCACGGCGGCAACAATCCAGCCCAACAGCCCGGATCCCCTCCTCGGAGCACGCAAAGCACATCAGGCCATCCCCCTTTCTCCTTTCTCCTACTGCAATCTCCTCCTTGTCGTGAGGTCTCCGCCGGAGCCAGGCCGCAACCACAACCCTCCGGCAGACCCCAGCACAGCAGCGCCTGTCGCATGTCTTCTTCCTCCTCCGAATGCGAGTCTCCACTTCTCCCTATGCAGCTGTTACACCCTTTCCCCCTCCTCGGCCTCTGGTAGCGCAAGACAACCCCCTCCTCTTTCGTGCTCTATTGCAGAACCACACCAACAGCCCAAACATCCAGCCTCCTTGGTCGGCCATTCCATATCTCCGGCGAACTCCCGTTCGCTTCGCGACTTCCCGATCTCCGTCAACCTTCTCTGGCATCACCGGCATCCTCCGTGACGCTCCACAAGCTCCGTCGTCGTCGGCCATCTTCCTTGCTCCCCCTTGCTTGCCCAGCCGTGAGTTCTCTCTCCCCCCTTTCTGTAAATGTTGGGTGATGTATATTTAATTATGTGCATGCATGATATGCATGTGTGTAGGGTATGTTTGTACATATATTTGTGTGTATATTGTGATGTATTATGTATATGTATTTGGTGTGTAACAGGAGTATGATGGGTATGTATGCTTTTGGTGGTATGTATATAATGCGTAATTATGTGTGTGGGTTTTGTGTATGTATGTATAGACATGTTTATATATGTATAGTGTTGTGTATACGTGTACGTGTGGGTGTACACGTGTATGTGTATGCACGTGTATTGGGTATATGTGTGTGCTATGTGTGTGTATTGATTTCCCTTCTTTTTTGTGTGTTTGGTGACATGTTACAGCATTTCGGACTCGTTCGATTTGAACTCGATAACGGGAGATTCAGAGTTGTGCTCGTTATGGACCCGATACATAGGCGATTCAAACACCGATCCATGGGATGATCTGAAGATTCATACCGGTTCATGTAATGAAGACCAGACAGCGATTCGGTTCCGAAATCGCGTCATTTCATGTGAATGTTTATTCTTGTGTATTTCTTTATTTATTATTGTCGGTATGTGTTTACATGTTACTCTTATCATTTCATGTGACTTTCTATTATATTTACCAGTTTGATTACTTGTATCACTTCATGAGACCTCAATGATTGTTCACTTTATTTACATAGTTGATATGAGCTTGTATCAGCATCAAATCGCTGTTGTTAGCTTAGGCCTAGTATTGATATACTATAAACCGGACTTGACCTTGTAACTGATCTAGCTGTGATAAATCTTAGAATATAAACATATTGATCTTGAGGTTGATTGATTCTTGATTGAGGTTAGAGATTCATATTTTTATATGAAGTAATTGTCAGACAAATTATTTGGTGATTATTCCGATCAGAACACATTGGGATACTGAGGACGTGTTAGATATAACGTTGCTTCATTGACAGATTGTTTTACCGATACATGAATATGTGTGAATATGATACCCTAAACGCTGATGTATGTGATGGGACTGACTTTTGGACTATTTGGAGCTATTATTTCTAGATTCCCCATCGATGAGCTTGACTGATGTATTGATGACCTTATTGATATCAATTACTTAGATATAGAGATGATCCAGATTTCATATTGATCGAAGATGTGACACTCCTTAATTATGATCTTGGTTTTGGATGGTTGAAACAAGGACTTTTAGATTTACCCTGATGATATTGATTGAGTACTGGTAATCTTATCGATGTTGGATATTAGATATAGAGATGAATGAGATATTATGTTGATCGAGGACGTTAAATTCTTTAGTTATGATCTTTATGGTCGGATAAGTCTGATTTTGAGGATATTCCATTCTTTAATTGTGAACTCGGTATTCGTTATTGATCTCGAGGATATATTCAGTTTTTCATGATTGGTTCTTGACTACTTCATTATTCGGTTACAGAAGTTGATTTATTGTGAGTGTGATTTCATTGATATCGGTTATATATATATTTATTCAGAGTTTAACGGCGGTTATTGATCGACTTGACTTACTGGTGATATAAAATACTGTAGTAGATTGATATGATGATAGAACTGATTATTGGTTTATTAAACTTGTAGTTTACTGTATCAGATTTTCTTGACCTACATTGATCTTTGATGTTTACGATAACTGTATCATGATTGTGAGTTAATGGATTCATTACTGTTATTATCCAGTATGAGTGGATAGAATTTTGATCAGTTCTATATAAGATTGTACATTGACTAGACGGTGCAGGATTGTTACTGTATTAATTTATGTTATTAAAAATTACTGAGAAAACATTGTCAGACTGTAACGCATACATTGTTTCATTGTTCTACCGTTTACAAGTAATATTGTCCATATTGTTATTGTTACATAATTGATATTGTTACTGTCACCATATCATCCCAGTAATCGAAATAACATAGATATTGATTGATTTAAATAATAATAATGAAAAAGACAACTTAGGAATTGGGGAAATTGATGGAGGAGACAACATCTATATTTTGGGTGGACCTAGGATACAGGTTGCGCAGCCGAGATACGATTTCACTATAGAGTTTCGGGGGATGACTGACATCCCTTATTGTTCATATTGTTATTGTTATTGACTACCTAACGGTAGGACCTGGTTCAGCTCCAGGTGATTGAATCGTGGTTCCGGGTATGTACGGAACCCACCTAAAGTATGGACAATGTCTCTTCTATTAATTTCAATAACTTAGGACCCTGGTTGACACGTATAGCAGGCGTAGTATGGGATGCGTCTATTACAGGTGACAATTGGTGTTCGCTGATATAATAAATAATAATGAATTATTTACAGTGTATTATGACTGATTGTAATCACCCGACTGTACATATATATATAACTATGAAAGACGTATGATTGTATACATGATCGGATTGTATTTCAGACTAGTGACATATGATAGATTACACATCTTGACATTAGTTATTTCCTTTAATCATGATATCAGTTATATATCGTTCATAGCTTTGCTCCTGATATTGATTTTTCTGTCATAAAAATTATTTCAGTATCATGTTGTTATTGTTTACATTGTTTTTATGCACGATTCCTTTACACACACAACACTCACTGGGTCACTTTCTGATGACCCTGAATTAGCACGTCCATATATTGGACGCTTTCTTATATTTTTCAGGTGTTCATTAAGACTGTATGCTTCGCGAAGAGCTGGAGTTTCTCCCTATTTGATTCTGGTATTCTTATCTTTCTTACCTTCCTGTTATTTCTGATTCTCGATATATCAGATTCAGTTATTATTCCAGTTCTTTATTTATATGATATCATACGTGGATACTTATATGTGATATTGCAGTAATCATAATTCATTATAGTTTCGATTTATAGCTTGTTTCGTGTTACTTAAAGCTTAGCACGTATACATGAGGTATTTTTCTTACGTATATGCGTCGCCGACTCTCGTTGCGTCTCCGCTTCAGCATATTTTGGGAAGTGGGGCGTGACAACCATCATTCCTCAAACAGAGGATGATCCACAAATAAAGGGTGAAGGAGATGAGGAGTTGGAAGAATTGATCGCGCCATTTTCGGGTGGTCCGACCGACATTACATTACTGTGGAGTTTTAAAACTCATATAGTGGCACACATTTGGAATGGCGATATAAGAACTTAATTTAAAGTTTTTTTAGTTGAATGTCTTGATGAAACTCGGCTGATGTTATTGTGCTAATAGCTAATTTTTCAGGACAGAGAACCACTCAAATGCATCTCTCACACAGTAAAATTGAGTGGTTGGGAATGGGATGATAATACACCCTGTTAGCGTTTTGTTACGTACATTCAACAATCCGCACTGCTAAGGTTGACAAGCATTCCTACTGGACGACAAATAGGTTGTTATCTTTGCATTCGTGGAATGGTGGCAACAGCAGACGAATACATTTCACATGTCGTTTAGTGAAATGACCATTACACTGGACAAAGTTCCCACACTTGTGGGTATAAACCTGTGATGGGTCGTTCTATGAAGTTGCCCTAGAGAATAACGGATGCCCAAGAAATGCTTTCTAATTTACTTAGTATGTCACCTTAAGAAGTAGATGATAAGCTAGGCATGATAAGGGGTACCTCAATTCGATTGGAATGGTTCTGATCCAAGTTCTCTAATGTCACGGATTTTGTATCATATAGACGTATTCAGTGTGCTGCCAGAGCTTATTTGTTGTATTTGGTCGGATGCACTCTCTTTAGTGACAAGAGTGGAACGAGAATTTTCATTGACTACCTAAAACTATTCGGGGACCTCGGCCAAGTGTCATCTTATGCCTAGGGAGTCACTGAATTAGCATACCAGTACAGGCAGCTAGGGTATACTTCAAGAGATGGAGTTAAGCAGATCTCTGAATTAGCATACCAGTACAGGCAGCTAGGGTATACTTCAAGAGATGGAGTTAAGCAGATCGCTGGATATCTGCCACTTCTTGAGGTATTAGTAAGCCTTACACCCTTTTGATAGGTAGAATATTTTATATGAATCTAATATGATTTGATCAACATGCATTTGATCAACATGCATGGATCTATGAGCGCTTTCCTAGCTTGTGTCCCCCTCATAACATGAGCTTTACAAATGATCTTTCGTGAGCGTGCATGTGGGTATGGCGCGGATCGATGAGTAGCTCATTGGAAAACACGCAAGCAACACCTAAGTCACTTGATTGCTTGTGGGCGTATGAGGTAAGTTATTGTCATACATACTTGTAATATCTTTTGAATGAGAACTTATATTAACGATGCTTGTTTTCATTTGTTGGTAGTATGGAATCCATACCAAGAGTCTAGAGATCATCATTCACTGCATCCAATCTGTTTTTTTCAGTAGCTGTCTAAAGTGCATCGAAGTACTTGAACCCTACATTCAGAAAAGGTGCCTAGACAATTGGTAGGGTCCAGATTATCCTGCCCTCGCCACTTAGTCCGGAGAAGGTTTGGATAGGGTCGACTGTAAATAAATATCATGTGTCCTACACATGGAGCGACAATTCTGGGACGGGTGGCAGTCCCACACACTATCGCGTGCGGAAAGGAACGTAGAAGTGAGGTACCAATGAGACACTGTAGACCGATATGGACTGGTTTCGACAGATATCTCATCTGATCATACAAAATCCATCTAATAGGTCTTTGGCTCCTGGGCATACACGTGGTGAGGACGTCGATGCCTTTGTGCTTGCACAGGTAAAAAACATTGTTTCTTACAAACATTAAAACAACTTATTTTAACCCTGTATAATAACTTGTTATTAACCTATTGTGTATTTTTACTGTAGCGAATAGCTCGTGCTACAGAGATAGAAGAGTGATCAAATCATATCAGTTGGTTGTGGTAGTTCAAAAATGCATCACTGTGTCGGTCCAGCATGCGACAAATCTCTCTTTGTACTTGTCGATCCATATAGTCCTCACATATTCAAGCACATTCGAGAAATCACGAAAATCCTCTTTTAGTCGACCCACAATCGTGAAAATTCCTCCTCACTATCGACCATTACCATTAGATTCTATGAAGCCATGAAGAGGTCAAATCTTTCTTAAGTGTCAATTTTTTTTGCAATGAGCAAGAACGTTTTTTTTTCTTATATGCCATCTACATAAGAAATGATGAGATTCTGGAAATATTTTCTCTACAGCATTTATGCATGCAAATCTCTATCAGTGACAATAACTGATGGTATTTGCCAACCATGCATCAACGATCTCGGTTTATCCAAGTACCAACTGAAGTTATCTTCTCATTCAGCTTCCAAGTAGGCAAAAGCAATAGAGAGTCATTTCGGTGCTTGTACTCCCAACGATCTCCATCAACGGTAACTTATACATGTTGGTCTTATATGTGCAATCCATTATCAAGACCCGGGGAAATGCATGTAACAAATCAATGCTATCCGGGTGAGCCCAAAGTATATCTTCCACAGTGTCTGTAACGGGACAACACATGTGAATCTCAATATCCTTGTCGAAAAGGTTCTTCAATAGTTGCTACATTAGTTGCTGGATTTGTGATCTTCCGGCATACTCCATGAATTTAAAAGTATGTCTTGCATTAAATGTTGTCCTCAATGTGCTAACATTGAGATTGTTTCTTTATTACAATATATTCAAGATGTCTCTTGGCCGAACAAGAGTCTTCGACAAATTTATAAACAATTTCTCTTCTTCATCTGAAAGTCTACAAGTAAAGGAATGTCCTTCCAAATTTTCGGCAGGATAATGGTTACACATAATCATAAGAACCCACCCAGTTGTATTGGACAACTCCTTACCCTTTAGTAAGAATGGACAACCGCATTTCTTACTTCCTTGCCCCTCTTTTATTTTGAGTCTTCGCATTTTTATTTCTGTAAGTTCCCTCTCTATCACAACTTAAGAGTACACTTCCATTTTTTCGCATTCCAGAGACATCAGATCTCTTCACAATGATGAAAAATCCTTGTGCCATTGCAACTTCTTGTGCCTATTTTATCAATGTCTCTCGACTTTAAAAATCTCATACGTGATGAAGTCTTCACCGTAATCTACTCTTGCAAGCTCAATACCGACATTGTTATATCGGAAAGAAGTCTCCTCTTGCAAATGGTTCATATGAAAAAAAGAGTTAACTTTGTATGGTTGGACCCAAAAAAAAATAATGACAAACTCACTGTTCGGCCACACAAAGCCGAACAAAAGGTCATTGTTCAGTCGACTGTGGCCGAGCAGAGAGCTGATGTTTGGACTTTAGCGTTCGAACATTATTTCTTTGTTTGGTACTACACAACCGAACAGAGAGATACAGGTTTCGTTGTAATTCTCTGTTTGGTTGGCACCCGCCGAACATGTTTTATTTGTTCGGCTGACATCCACTGAACAAACATTATTTGTTCGGTGGTTGCCTGCCGAATATTTTGTACTCGTTCGACGGTCGAACACCGAATGGGGACAAAGCTCATTTCGAAAATTTGTTTTTTTGATGATTTTAATCAGTGAAAACTAACATTTCTCGGTGTTGGCAAGATCTGGAGTTGTTAGTTGTTACTCCATTAACGCCCACGACGAAATGTAGGTTGATTTTAAGTGTGTGGATGGGTATAATTTTTTAGGATTTGAAGGTTAGGGGTTGAATGAATGAAGGAAGAAGATGGGTGGGTGACTTAGTCACTTTGAGTGGGGGTGCCTTCATAACATGGGGGATTCCTTAATCAAAATTGAATGTTTTTAAAATCATTAAAATTGAAGGGTATATGAGTCAATTTTCATTGGGGTAAAAGGGTAATTGAAGTCTAAGGATTTTAAGTGGGGTGCCATCAGCACTTTTTGTGGAAATATCTGCTCCCCAATTTGTGCCATTGGGACCTTGTTTGCGATCGTCTCTCACTGTGAGGTACCTTTTCAACTTCTTAGAAATTGATATGATTTTGTGATATATCAAGCAAACGTAGATCAGGTATCAAAAATTTCATGCACAGCAGTATATTTGTGCATACATAAATATCATAATTCAACCTCTCAAAGATATAAGATTTTGGGTGAAGTGGCTACCGAGAACTTCAATGCAGAAACTCTCAGAAATGTATAGCCTCTGATAACCAAATTCATCGAATATAATAATGACCTTAACCTGTGCAGATGAACTGATTGTTATCAACCTGAAGTCAGCAAAATAACAAACCATTCTAATAACTAAAATGCAACAAAATGAAACTGGGGTTTCAATTATAAGAATCGAGTATAGCAGGACTCAAGTATGGCAATTAAGTGCTGACAGCAGAGGTTTGTACCTCATAACCTGATACAAACAGCTAAAAAGCAGAAGGAAGAAAAGAGACAAGAAGAAGAGATAAAAGCATAACATGGCCAAGTGGGACACTAGTAATCATTTTAAACATCCTACTAGTACAATATTATACACTTCTGTCATAATGCTTCTGTTTAATCATTTTAAACCTTGGCCTCTCAAAAGAGCGCACCCAATTGCCAATTGGAGGTGTTTCTTAGTTCTTTAGGTAGTTTATTACGATAATCCCGCGTACAAAAACTCCTTCCGAAAAGTTTGTTCCCCTTGAATCTGTTCTTGAAAGATACTATTAAAAAAAATTCTCCTCTATTTTTCTTCCCATCAATAAGTTTTAAATGAATCAGCACAGTAATTCTTCCTTGCCTGCTTTGTTGACGTCCGCCTGCGATGAACTTGTTGACCTCACTTTAGAAACCAGAAAGCCTATACAAAATGATAGACATCACCAAACAATAAGAGTAACTGTAGAAACATCAAGAGATCTACTGTAGCAAGTAATACATCTTGATCACCACAAGATGAACACAAATCAAGAAACATAAGATTTGAGGGAGGGGGAGAAAATTTTATTAACCTGAGAACAATACCTGAGTTTTCAAGGATCTCTCAAACTCTCAATACTAGGTGAAAATCTCTCTTGAACACACTAATGCATACAACTCACAACACTATGGATTTTATAAACATCTAGATATAAATCTAGACCTTTCAAATTTTCAGCAAAACCATCATATCCATCCAATCAACCGCCTCCGGAAGAAGAGATTCGAAAACCTCTTCAAAATCCTAATCAGAAAACAACTTGAAATCGAAAACTGCCACAACTATCGACAGGCTTTAGTTGCATGTCGAAAGACTGAGATCAGCTGAGGTCTATATTGGGTCTATGGTTGATCACCTGTCGACAGTTTTGTGTCAACTGTCGAATGCCTGAGACGTGTCAACTGTCGATAGGCCTTGGCTGCCTATCGATAGACTGAGACCGTCCTCAGTCTCCTGTCGATCGCCCTGGCTCGTTGTCGACAGTCATCTCTACTACTGTCGACAACCTAAGCCTGTGCATGTCTGTGCACACTGCTGAATCTTCTGAAATTTCCTCCACCTTGTCGTATAATCTTCTCGAATGGATATGAGGCACCCAAGATACCAACAATCTTCACTTGACTCACTGCCATGAGTCTCTTGTAGAAATTGGTCTCCACACTATCAATAAGCTTCTCTCCCCCTTTTTAAGACCTCACACAGCTCGCTCCCAAGAGCTCATTCTCCAGCTTACCTTTGGAGAATATTGATGAAGTTTAGAGATGCTCTGAACTTCTCCATCGGGATGGCTTTGTCATCATGTCCACCAGAATCTTCTTCGTATTGATTTTCACCAAGTCAATAACATTTTCTACTACAACTCAATGATATATCCTATGATACCTCACATCAATGTGCTTTATCTATTTGTGATACATGTGATCTTTAGCGAGATGTATCGCACTCTGACTATCGCAGTAGACATGAACTAAATCCTATATGATACCAAAAGTACTGACCAATCCTCTCAAACACAAGGCTTCCTTAGATGCCTCAACTGCAGCCATGTACTCCTCCTTTGTTATTGAAAGTATCACGATATCTTGCAACTCTACCTTCCAACTAATAATGCACTAAGTTATTGTGAATACATAACCCATCGTAGATCTTTGCTGATCAAGATGTCTTGTATAATCTGCATCAACATATCCTTGTAACACCTTAAGCTTTCATGTTTCCAACCTCTAAAACACCAAGCCTAATCTTGCAGTCCCTCGTAGATATATTGCACCCACTTTACTGCTTCCCAAAGTTGTCTTCTGGATTCGACATGAACCGACTTACTGTACTAACTGCATAGGCTACGTCAGGTATAGTGCAGACCATAACAAACATCAGTAATCCCACCGCACTTGCCTATGGTACTCGAGACATATCATCCTCTTCTTGTGAGTTTGGACACTAAATGGAGGATAACCTAAAGTGACCTGCTAAAGAAGTAGTGACCATTCTTTCTTCAACCATGTTGAACCTTTCTAACATCTGAGAACATAATCTCCTAGGATAACCAGAGTTTGCATGTACTCATGTTCGATTGATCTTCATACCTAAGATCTTTTTGGCTTCTTTCAAATCTTTCATGTCTAACTCCTCTTTTAGCTGAGGTTTTAAGCTTCTGAATATGCATCTTATTTCTCGCAGCAATCAGCATATCATTCACATACAACAACAAATATGTTAGATCATCATTGCCCTGCTTGAAATAAACACAACTGTCATCCTCACATCGGGTGTAATTGGTCTTGATCATAAATGAGTTGAACCGCTTGTACCGCTGCCTGAGAGACTGTTTCAGCTCATAAAGGGACTTCTTGAGAAGATACACCTTGTTTTCTTAACCTTCCTGATAGTACCTTTGAGGTGCTTTATTTATATCCTCTCATCTAGCTCACTATGCAAAAATATTGTTTTCACATCTAGCTGCTCCAACTCGAGATCACCTTGAACCACGATTGTCAATAACAATTGAATAAATGTATGCTTGACTATAAGAGAATCTCATTGTAGTCAATACCCTTCTTTTGATAATACCCTCTGGCAACTATCCTTACTTGTATTGCTCATTGTCCTTCTTTCGAAAGACCCACTTGCAACCTATCACTTTAGAACCTTTTGGTAGATTCACCAAATCCCATGTTTGATTCTTCTCCAAAGACTCCATCTCATATTAGTACACATATCACTATCATCCATCTCGATTGCCTTCTTGTAACTACTAAGGATCTCCAACTTTCTTTACTAATATAAAAAAAAACTTAGTTCTCATCTCAGTCATATCTGACTGGTAGTACTGAAATTCTGTCTGATCGCCTCAATGGTGTGAATTGCACCTGTTGCTCTTGAATAGCTTCCTGCATGTCTCCATCTGAATCTAAGGAGTCTTCATCTGACCCGACAAATTTGTTGGGGTAATCTGAAAACTCAAACTCCTTACTTGAGAATCTACTGAACTGTCTGAAGCTTCACCTTATGCCTTGTCCTCTGTCTTTGATTTTTCTTATAACATTAATTCTTCATCAAAGATCACATCTCTGCTAACAAAGGCACTCTTCTTTTCTGGATCCCAAAGCCTGTATGCTTTGGTTTTCTTGGTGAAACTGATAAAGTAACACCTCTTTGACTTGGACTTCAGCTTGTTCCTCTTTTGACTATCAACCAAACTGTATGCCGGGCATTCGAATATCTGTAAGGTTGAATAGTCCACTGACTCTCCTTGTCATATCTCTTCTGAGATCTGAAGATTAACGGTTGTAGATGGTGATATGTTCACTAAATAGCTTGCATAACTCACTACCTCTGCCCAAAAACTTTTGACATGTCAGCATGAAATCTCATATTGTGTGCACGCTCCGTAAGTGTTCGATTCATGAGCTCTACTACTCCATTTTATTCTAGCCGCCCTCATTATCTGACCTCTAGAACTTCACCTTTCGCCCTTTCTGATTCTCTACTTTGATTTTCCACTTCTTGAACTTCTGAAATACCTCAGACTTCTACTTCAAGAAGTACACTTATACTTCCGAGAGAAATCAAAAGTAACATAATAACATGCACCACAACGAATGCAACTGACAAAAGTCCCCACACATCCGCGTGTACGAGATCTAACAAGCCCTTAGTTTTGCGCACTGAGGTAATAAAAGCTACTCTCGACTGTCTACCTATAATGCAAAATTTACATAGGTTAAGTTTGCAGTGTTTAATTATAACGCCCCGATCCCGCAGGTACGGGGACGTTATGGCGACGTACATACGCAGGGCGGAAAACCCTCACGTACGTACGCTAAGCCTCAGTACAGTAAATAACCTCCATATATACATGAGTTCCAGCATGAAATAAGTACAAGAATACCTGCAGAAAAGGGGTTAGTGATCATGATAGATATAGAGATATGAAAATATAAGGCACTAAAGGCTAAAATAATAAAGATACCTAGGAATGACACCGATGACGAGTCCTACGTAAATCCAATGAAATATCTGACAAGACAATATCTGCGATCTCCAACCTGGGCACGCAAACCCAGGGTCGTCAGAAAGCGACCTAGTGAGTGGTAAAATGAAGGAGGCAGTAATATATACAATAGTAATACAGGCACGATAATAATATATAATACAAGATGTAATAATAGTGATACCATATATACGCATATACGAAGCAGTAGAAATATATAAACATGTCATCTTTTAATACCATCACTACCTAGCCAGTTATCATCAGGTCATGTCTATAGTCGTATCCAGTTTATATAATAAATACTGTTGTCTAGTGGTGCCGTGATAGACATGAACATGCAGATGGGCCTTGCAATATAACCAACAGTAATGATGCCTGCAAGGTATACAGAAAACAGAATATATGCAATGCATCGTATACATGTACATGAGTAGTGTGCCACAACAGAAAGTGTAACATGTACCAAGTAAAGTAGCAAAGAATACATGTCACATGATAGCAGATAAATGATCAAGAACAGTGACAAATACAACTAAACAATAGGAGACATGTATCAGGCAAGGCATGTTATTTATATAATAGTAGCAATCAGTACCACCTGGTATTATAATCACTCTCTTCCAGTGTCCCATACCACTGGCAGTTCATACTGGAGCCCGCACTCCAGTCGAACCCATCCGGACATGGCCTACGGGTACCATTATCCAAACGAGAGAGTGACCAAATAACAAGTGTTTCCGACGTCACTATTGTGTATCCTGTTTTATTATGTTAATTGGAAACCCATGGTCGAGGAGCTCTTATCGGGTAGGTATATCCCGTGCATACCCGGGATCACGGCCTTAAACACACCCTGACTGCTGAGACCAGGGCCCTCCGCTAAGAGGGGAACAATAATCAAGTAACGGGAGCTCATGAAGCAATTGGTAGGTAGCACTACCGTCCCCTGCAGTGGGAGTCACAATATGGATCCAGTACATCACCGATAAGATCTAATCAACCGTCAAGTCTCCCCCATACCCAAGTTAGCTTTATGATCCGATATGTCAAGTATACAATGTAACAAGAACAAATACAGTACATGATACGGGTAACATGATAATAGGACCTGAGCTCTGTTGATAGCATAGAACAATATAACGGGAAACGGGAACAATATCACGGGAAACGGGAACAATAGATTTGGGATTCCACATATCGCATATCAACAGCTCTCATGTCCAGTAACAGAAATATCCATATCAGTAACAGAAAACAATCATATAAGAGGAATACAGGGATAACATGGAACAAGAATACATGTATATAATATGCACGGTGATTCATGTGACAAGAAGATAGAAACAACACACGCATGTACACTCGTGCGGTGAGCATATGTAGCAGGGCGGTGTGACCATGAGATAACTGTGTACCGAGCATCCATGTAATGATGATAATAATAATATGACATGTGGTAATCTGTGAATTGGTATCTCCGTGTACCAGTGGAACATATATGTGTAGCAATAATCCGTAACATATCTGTGTATCACTAGTACATGTCATAACAGTGGTCAGTGTATACGGTAATATCATGTCCAGTGAACTACAGTTGCCGAGTAATGATCATACCAGGGCAGGACATAACGGTGTCTAGCATTCATGTCTAGTGAGAGTATAATGTCCTAGCGTATCTGTGGATCAGGGTACAGGTAACGTAACTGTGATACAATACATGACATCATAGTGTCCAAGCATATGGTGACATAGTGGGCCGGGTGTCGGTGGTACATGAATATGACATAATAGAGATCAGTTAGTCATTTTAAGTACAGTGTTTCTTACAGTGTTTTAATATTATTGTTTACCAATTAGGAAATATGACCAATAGGGACATACCGGTACTCATGTTTTATTTATATAAAGCAACCAAGTTCACTCTATAGGATAAAAAGATAATTTATAAAATAAAAACACTCACAAACTAGCCATGGGAAGGTAGCTCTCTTTCCCACGATCGTAACGGATCCAGAATCGTCCACATCGGAGTCCGGATGCTCCCGATATCGCCCGAATACTAAAAATCAGCAAAATGGAGTAAATATGTAATAACAAGATTTTACATTCAATTAATAAAAGAAGAAGGGGTTTTAGGGAAATTACCTTTAATGGGTTTAGATGCGGGTTGATGGGTTAACGGGTCGGGTTTAGATTCAAACCCAAACCCAATTAACTTAAGTTAATGGGTAGTGGGTTTATAGGGTTAACGGGTCGGGTTTGGGGGTTTATTGGGTTTATAACTTAACCCAATAGTGGGTTAATGGGTTTGGGTTATACCCAAACCCACTCAAAGGAAACAACAACAACAGCAGCAGCAGCTTGCTGCTGCTGTGGCCGGCCAGCTCAGCTGGCCGACGGCGGTCCCGGCCGGTGGCGGCGGTCCCGGCTCCGACGAGGGTGAGAGAGCGAGGGTGAGGGAGAGAGAAGGTGAGAGGGGGAGAGAGAGAAAGAGGAGAGGGGAAGAAACAGAGAAAAGAAAAGGAAAGAAAAGAAGAAGAAGAAGAAGAAGAGGAGGAAGAAGGGGGTGGCGCGGCTTGGGCGCGGTGGCGGCCGGCCAAGGACGCGCCTGCGGCGCGTGGCCAGGGGGCACGGCGGTGGCGCGCCGGCCACCGGCCGTGGGCGTGGGTTGGGTTCGTCTGGACGAGAGAGAGAGAGAGATGCGAGATGAGAGAGAGAGAGAGTGAGAGGGAAGAAAGAGAAGAAATTGTTGAGAGAGAGTGTGTGAGAATTAGAGAGAGAATGATGGGAGAAGAGAGAGAGAAAAGGGATTTCAAAGAAGAAGAGAGAAGATTGGCGGTGGAGAGGCGGTGGGGGAACTCTCCAGAGAAAAGAAGAAGGGAAAGAAAAAGAAAAGAAAGAAAAGGATTTAAATGATTAAACCTAATATTATTTAATTCGGCCCACAATTCGACTAGTTCGAACGGTGCCCAAAAATTACAGAAAATAGAGAACATGATCTTGAGCCATAATATGCAAGCGATTTGAAGAAATTCAATCCGGTTTGTAAGTTAAAAATCCTGGAAGATTTTGCCGATACCGGACGACACCGGTTTGGCGGATTTTTGATAAATTCAGAAAAATCTCCAAAATACCGTAACGTAGATAATACGATTCTAAAACACATGGTGAAAGCGGATTCTTAAAATACAACTCCGTTTGTGAATTAAAAATCGTAGAGCCGATTATCGGTATCGGTCGACACCGACTACGGAGATAATCCAGCAAAATTCCAGAAAATCCTGAAAAATCTAAAATATTAGAAAATGATATTTGACACTGATATCGGCTCAATCGACTACCAGAAAGGTCAAAGCAACATTATACGTCGTATCGCGTACTGATACTGTGATACGTACACCAGGGATCAGGGGGTTACATTAATACCGGGTAGAACTCCTTTGTTGTGTGGGGCTTGAAGACCTCGCTCGCTCATGTGTCCAAGACGCATGTGCCAAAGTCTTGTAGTGTCCTTCTCTGCTGCTACGAACGTATCACCAATTACCACGCTTCCAAGCACTTTGTACAAGTTAGCTGTATACTCTGCTTTTAGGACCGTCATGGGACCCTTAATGACCTTTAAAACTCCATCCTTACCAAGAACTCGTATCCCTGAGCTTCCAAGGACCATAACAAGAGAGAATTTTTTCTCAAGTCTGGAATGTGTCTCACGTCTTTAAGTGTTTGCACGGTCCTTCAAACATCTTCATGCAAATAGTTCATATTTCAACTGTTTTGCACGCAACATCGTTATCCATCAGGATTGTGTCTCCTTCAAGAGGCTCATTATGTGCTGAACCATTCCTTCCTGGGCGCATGTGGTATGTGTAACGCCCCGATCCCACGGTACGGGGACGTCACTGCGACGTACATACGCAGGTCAGAAATACCCTTACGTATATACGCTAAGCATCAGTACAAGTAAGGATCAGAGTATGACAAAGCGTAGCGTCCATTCATATGCCAACATAAGATGTACAAAGTACAAGGTTATCACAGATTGTGACATACATTTACATATCACATGCATCATATATCACAGCCAAACACAAAAGTACGATTTACAATAAGATTACAGATGCTCACGAGCTGGAGGAAGGTCCCGCGAGCAAAAAGGAAAGTCTGGGACGACAGCAACGAGGCTAATCAGCCTGCTCGGAAAGGAAAGCTTGATCTACCACAGAAGGCTCCACCTCGATCCAAGGTTCGGAACCTGAACATACAAATTCAAGGGAGTCAGGACCTCCCGAACAAGTAGAGCAGGTTACAGCCGAGTGGCAATAGAAACATGAGCATGAGAGTTGGTATAATATCATGAGAAATCAGCCAGCAAGTAAAAGAAGCACAACATGTTATAAACGAAAGGCATTGTATAAGCTCAAGTTACGACCTCATGAGACTAGTACTTCGAGGGAATAATCCAAACAAGGAAACCCTCATCTATATACCTTTATCTCATATCACCGTAATCCAAGCGCATACAACACCCACAATTAACGTCTTTTATTATTATTATTATTACTCGTCTTACCCTGATATCTAGCTATGTGAACTAGCGTCCCAGCACACATAGATCCATATCCGAGTAAAGCAAGGTTGTTATTGGAAACCAGCGGGGGTATCAACGAACTATGTTTACAGTGGGTCCCGTGCATACCCGGGACCACGGCCCAGGATTGTTCCGTTGCTTGGTGACGGAACCCGCCGCAAGGCAAACAGGAGGGACTTATTGTATGCCCTTATCATGATGGTACCAGGAATGAGGGAGCCAGCACTCCCCTCGGTCGCCTGGAGGCCCACAAGTCAGACCGGAAGTTCAGTTGCACAACATACCTAATGCCACTGTAAACACGAACACATTGATAGCCGCATGTTTCCCCCGACCCAATGTAAGTTGTCTCATTTTATGGTATATTAAATAATTATCAGATTTCGGGAATGAGCAGGAACATGTCAGGAGTACAGGTATATCAGGAGTACTGGTTCGTACTATCAAGTAATCAAGTTTGTAAATCATGAAGTCCGGTTATCATTCCCGTTATCGTGATAATTATGAGAGTCATGTGTGTCATGCCTAGTGTTAGGAGATAGCATGACAAGAGGTGATATTCATCAAGTCTTGCAAATAGCAATATAAAATACATGACCCAAAGATAATGTTCATAATCAAAGAAGTAATTAACCATAGCAAATAGTCAAGATTAGTCGACTAGGGAGAGATAGTAGTCGACTTATGAAGGAATTAGTCGACTATAGATAGGGGACAAGTCGACTGATAGGGCTGCGTCTCAAAGAGTTGCGTTTTCAGGAGAAAAGTTAGTCGACTAGAAGAAGGGGTTAGTCGACTAATAGGCTGCGTTTCACAAGGCTGCGTTTCAATATGCCTCGTCTCACAAGTCCGCGTCTTGTCACAAATCCGCGTCTCACAAGTCCGCGTCTTGTCACAAATCCGCGTCTCACAAGTCCGCGTCTTGTCTCAAGTCCGCGTCTCACAAGTCCGCGTCTTGTCTCAAGTCCGCGTCTCAGGAGAGAGTTAGTCGACTGTAGAAAGGGGTAGTCGACTAATGAAAGCTGCGTTTTCAGAAATAAAATTGCGTTTCAAGGAAGTTAGTCGACTAGTTGTGGGGTCAAGTCGACTAATGGGTGCAAAACAGAGAACAGATCCTGATGCTTGAGGGCTGTGGTTTGTTGATAATATTACAAGTATGAGAACAATGTCCAAGTCTTGGCGAGTAGAATTACTCGCCTAGAATGCGTCCAAAGTCCAGCAAGAGTGCCAAGTGAAGAAGATGAGTCCTTTGCAAGTTAATCACCAAAACGATCACCGGAACAATCGCGAACGATTACCGGGAAATCTACGGTGATGAAGCTCGGTCCAAACCAAAAGGAGGGCACCGGCCTAGAATCCTGTCAACGAAGAAGAACACGGCCCCAATCCAAAGGAGTGGCCAGTCTCCACAAGAGAAGGCAAAAGGTTGATGGTGCAAGTCCAACTCAATATGGCAAAACGAGATTTTGCAAATGGCGTTGCGGGAAATGAAGCTATAGTCCGCCGAAAGAGGTTGACGAGGGGGTGAAGATGGTAGGCTCGGTGGAGGCTACGGTGGTGCAGGTGGTGGTGGAGATGGTGATGAAGTTTTGTGGAGGTGATGGGTTCTTTTGGTGTCTCTTGGTGAAAGAGGTTGAAGAAGATGGAGTTAGTTGTTTGGAAATGGTGAAGGAGATGGAGGAGAAGAAGGTGGAGGAATTGGTGGAGTTTGGTGTTGGAATAAAAATGGAGAAGGGGAGGGTTTGTGGTGGCCGGCCAAGAGCTTGGTGGTGGTGTGCTTGCTGTTGGAGCTCACAGGAAACAAAGGAGATGAAGAAAGTGAAAGAGAGAGAAGATGGGGATGCATGTATATATAAAGGGGAAAATAATATAATAATAAGCCATCATCACTTTCCCTCCAAAGATTGCTGCGTCCACAATGTCCCAAGGCTGCGTTTAGGCCATTTAAAGAGCCAAACGCGGGAACTCAGGCTGCGTCCAGAGGAAAACGCAAGGAGGCTGCGTTTCAAAAGAAAAGGACAAGGCATGGGTGATTTGGACTTGAGTTGAGTCAGCCCATAAGCATTTAATGCAGCATGGAGAGGGGGCTACATTAATGATGAACTCAGCTGGTGAAGCTCGCGTTTGAGGAAGGAGAGAGAAAAATGGAAAAGAGATAAGTGGAAAACTTGGATAAATTCTCGGTATCTGGGAAAATACCGAAAACTCTAGGAATGACCAAAATTGAAGTATCTCAGAAAGCTATCCAAAAATTTACAAAAATCATAAATATTATGAAATGACTTTTGGTGAAATCGGTTTCCAGAAATTCTATCTCATTTTCAAAATAAAAATCCTGGAATATACTGGGATCGGTGTCTACACCGGGTAGGCTGAATTTTCGATAAAATCTGAAAATTCTCAGAAAATGCCCAAAGGAAGAAAACATAATTCTAAGAAGGAATGTGAAAGCAGAATCTGGAAATTTGGTTCCAATAGCAAATTAAAATTCCTGAAATCAACCAGTGATACTGGCCGACACCGGTTTTGAAGATCTACAATTTAATTCCGAAAAATTCCAGAAAATCATGAAAATCTAGAATATTAAAAAATAATATTTGAAACTAAAATTAGTCAAATCTGAATACCAAACAGATCAAATCATGCAGTACTGCCATATGAGTAAGTATTTAAATAGCAGAAAATAAAATAAAATAAAATAATAATAATAAAATGTACCAAAAATCAGGATACGTAACTGTGCACGTATACCGAGGATGGGGTGTTACAGTATGTGCACCCCGAGTCAAGCAACCAAGCATCCGAAAACCTCCCTTTACCTCTGCCCAAATTAACTAACAGAACATCACATGGTTCTTCAACGGCTTCCTCGGCTCCATCGGCTTGATTTGTTTGTTTTCCACTGGTAATAGCTCCATCAGCTCTTGGACCACCCATCTTCTTTAGCATTCCCTTGTGCTTGAAGCAATTCTTCTTCATGTGCCCTCGTTGTTTGCAGTAGTAGCAATCATTATTTCCATTAGAAGCTTTGTTACCTTTCTTAGGTCCTTTACTCTGTGATCTCCCCTCTGCTTCTTGACTATCAAACCTGAGGCCTCCTCTGTGGAATTTGTCTTCTTCATCAGCTCGTTGTTCTGGAGCATCTATCTGACATCTTCCAACTCTAAGGTCTCCTTTTCATATATGATTGTGGTCACCAATCGATCACAACTTGAAGGAAGAAAAGACAACAACAAAAGAGCTTTGTATTTCTCTTCTAGTTTCACCTCTAGTGCCAACAGGTCCCTCCAAGTTCGATTAAACACATTGAAATGCTACAAAATCAGTGTTCCTTCCTTCATCCGAAGACCGTACAACTTGTTGTTTAAGAAGAATTTGTTAGATAAACTATTCATGTAGAGACTATCCAGCTTACACCATAAACCTGTAGTTATTTTAACTTCATCTGATAAGCATAGTATAATAGTGGCATTGACTCGAACATCGAGATCCATCCACTCGTCGTCCTCCATCTTAGACGGTTTCTTCTCAACACCAAGCAGGGCCCTGTGAGTGCCTCTTTCACGAGCAACGCCATTAACCGTACTTTTCATAACATAAAGTTATTCTTTCCGTCGAATTTCTCCACCTCGAACTCCATTGTGATCATCTTGCTAGTCATCACTATGATACCAATTGTTGTGATAGACACCATCAAATAATAAGAGTAACTGAAAAAGTACTGAGAGATCTACCTAATAAGCAATATATCTTGATCACCACAAGAGGAAGAACACAAATCAAAAACACATGATTTGAGAGAGAAAGGAAGAAAATCTTATTAACATGAGAAGTAATACAAGAGTTACAAGGATCTCTCTTAGGGTCCCTCAAACTCTCAATACAAGATAGAAATCTCTCTTGAGCACGCTAATGCATAAAACTCACAACCCTATGAAGTTTATAAACATTTAGAATAAATCTAGACCTAATTGGTCAGCAAAATCATCCTAGTCATCCAATCAACCGCCTCTGAAAGAAGAGATTCAAAAACCTCTTCAAAATCCCAATCAGAAAACAACTTGAAATCTGAAAACTGCCGCAACTATCAACATGACTTGGCTGTCTATCGACAGACTGAGATTAGCTGAGTCTTTGTTGGATCTGCGGTCGATCACCTGTCGACAGTTGTGCGCAACTGTCGATAAAGTGAGATGTGTCAACTATCGATAGGTAGATCGATAGACTGAGACGTCCTCAGTCTCTATTGGCTCGCGGCCGACTGCCTGTCAACCGTCCTAGTTCGCTGTCGACAGCCATATACTGTTGTCAACAGCCTAAGCCTGTACATGTCTGTGCACACTGTTGAACCTTCTGGAATTTCTTCCACCTTGTCGCGTAGTCTTCTTCCATAGATGTAAGGCACCAAAATACCAACAGAGTATTAGGTTTTTGTGACAGAAGCAGTTTTGAAAATGGGATAAAATATCTTTGTTATGTGAATTGCTGAAATTATAGAGAACTACTAATGATGCTGGTTAAACAGAACTATAATCAGCTAACTGATTTTATTTGCAAATTTATTCCAAGCTGACATAATCAATATACAAAATATTTGAATAATAAGTGATACGTAGTGGATCTTGGAGAGCAAGTCAGCATGTTCATGACTGTTCTTATTAAGGATGGCACCTGGTTTCATGCCAACCTCTTCCATGTAATAGAATGAAAATGTTATTGTATCACTTTAGCCTATTGCTGACTCCACAATTATTAGCATACAGGAATAACAACTTTCTTACATCTTTCCATTATTAGCATACAGATATAACAACTTTAGCCTGTCACTGATTCAAGAACTATTAGCATATAGATATAACAACTTCCCTATCACCTATGATTCAGCTCCTAGTTTTAAGTCTTCTGGAATTGGTTTAACTTCAATAATTTCAGAACAACTGAATGTGCTTTAGTTTGTGGTAATCCCTGAATCTTTACAGTATACTCCTGAATGACAAATTCGTGATGGTGCTTATTGGGCACATCTTCACCAACGAGGACAAAGCCTTCATTAGTGGACTACAAATAACATCTGAATTGTAAAGGCAAGTCCCAGATACATCTCAATTAAGAGAGTGTCACTAGATGTGAAGGAGTTTCAAAGGTAGTTAAGACAGATAGAGAGATAAACTTGTGTCATTCCGAAAGGATTCGAGCCCGAAGCCTTTCCACTCAAATATAACCCTCCGACATTCGAATACAAGATTAACTCCGTTGAAGTTGATCTATATATTCAAGTATCAATAAATCAAAAATCAAGTGTTCTGAATACTTTTTGCCCATCTATTAAGCGGTGCAAAATGAACGACCGAAAGTAGTGAGTTGGTTAGATCTATGTCTTTAGACATACAAATTCTCGATTCGGCCATTTGATCATGATCTAAATATTAAAAAACCCTTACAAACCAATTTTTGTTAGGGTCCAAATGTTCTATACCGTTAAACTAACCAACTCACTATTTAAGCCGTCCGTTTTCCCCTACTTGATGCATGGGTAAAAGAATTCAAAACACTTGATTTTTGATTTATAGATACTTAAAATAATATAGATATACTTCAACGGAGTGGATCTTGTATTTGAATGTCAGATGTTGGTATTGGAGTGGGAACAATTCGGGCTCGAATCCGTCCAGAACTACATAAATATCTCTTTATATATTTATAATATAGATCAACTTCAACGTAATGGATCTTGTATTTGAATGTCGTAGGGTTGTATTTGAGTGAGAAGGATTCGGCCTCGAATTCTTCCAGAATGACACAAGTCTCTCTCTCTCTATATACACACACACACACATGCACACATGCATGCATGCATGCATACATACAGTTGTTGCAATAAAGGGCAGGGAGGTTGAATGGGCATGTTGTCCTGAGAATGCAAGAATCTCTCAACTATACTTTGGTCATTGACATGTACCATCTTTTTAAGCAATACTTGTAACAAGTACTAGACATTAATTTTTACTTTATTTATTTATTTATTATTGTTAGAGATACCCACCCCCACCCCCCCACCCCCCAAAAAATACACACACAAAAAGAAAAGGAAAAAAAAGACCAAAACAAACTTGAGATGAAAACTGCATTTAAGAAAATCAAGCTTCTAAATGATGACATCTTAACATTGTCATGTCAGGTATCAATATGTCTGCAATACATAAGGCTCCTCAATGAACAAAACGTAGAGGCAATACATGTGAGAAGATTTAAATTATGAAAATTAGAGAGTTGATGAGTCATCTCTCTATATTTTTATTTATAAGCAAATACAATTATAACTCAAAATACAAGTAAGACTCATATGACTTCTAATTAGGTAACTATAATATAAATATAAAAAAGTCTAATTCTACTTTTATCTCTATTCTACTCCTAATACAACTCATATATCACTCTTTATACAAATCATTTTTCCTAACACTCCCCATCAAGTTGGAACATATACGTCATACATGCCCAGCTTGTCACAATAAAATCAACTCGTGTCTTCCCAAAAACTTTGTGAGTAGATCTGTCAACTGATGATCAGATGGAAACATGCCAAGCTTGACAATCTTCTCTTCTATTTTCTACCTTACCAAATAACAATCCACTTCAATGTGTCATGAAATACTAATTTTTAACTATATGAACAACAGCCTGATTATCAAGTATAACATCATATGACACTCGAGCAAAACCAAGCTCCGTCAACAAGTCTCTGACCCAAACCAATTCACAAGTTACATTCGCCATTGCACGATATTCTAACCCCTAGATCGTGATAGCACACTCTGCTTCTTGTTTTTCATGACACAAGATTTTCTCTAAAGAAAGTGCAAAAGTCTGTGGTAAATCATCTGTCAACAAGTAATCCTATTCAATCACCATCTGAGAACCAGCAATCTGATGTGTCCATAATTCGAATATAGAAACCCTTTGCTAGGAGCCTTCTTTAGGGGTTGTTTGGATTCAAGGAAGTGGGCGGAAATGAGGAAGTGGAAAGTAAGATTTTTTTCCTTTCGCAAATGTGAATTTGTGAATATTTTGTTCGGTGTTTGGTGGTAGTTTGAAAGTAGAAGTAGAAAAGTATATGTGTTTTTCGGTATTTGATTAGTAATATGGAGATGAAAGTGGAAAAGTTGACCACAAAGTTAGCCGTAAAATAATACTAAAATAAAAATTAATTATGAAAAAATAGATTGTAATTAGAATGTAAGTGAGATTTATATGACCACAAATTAACTGTTCTGAGCTACATCTTATTACAAATAAGATTTACATGACCACAAAATTAACTATAGCACCCTGAAAGTGAGGAAATTGTTATGTAAAAGGGAAAAGAGAAAAGAAAAAGGGTTTTCTCATTTTCCTTTTCCAGTGTTTGGATGGACAGCGGAAGTGAGAAATAACATTTCTCTACTTTCTCACTTTCGCCTACTTCCTTGAATCCAAACAGCCCCTAAATACCTGAGAATTCGTACTATTGTATCCCAATAAGTGATCTTTGGTGCTGAGAGATACTGACTCACAACGCTCACAACAAATGCAATATCAAATCTAGGTACGATTAGATAGTTCTGCTTACCCACTAACATCTGATACCTGTTAGGATCATCTAATATCACCATAAGACCACCATTGATAGCAGTTTGACATGGCTTCCATCGGTGCATCAGCAGCTCTGCATCCCAAGATAGCTGCCTCAAATAGCATTAAGCACATACTTTCTCTGAAAAGAGTAATTCCCTTCTAAATCTAGCTACTTCAATACCTAAAAAGTACTGCAAAAATTCAAAGTTCTTTGTCTGAAAATGCTTATGCTTGTAGCTTTTCGATTTGCAATTCCCCATGTATCATCACCAGTGACAATGATATCATCCACATACACTACAAGAAATAACTTCTTCTCTTAATGTTGTCGTCAAAATACAAAGTGATCCTCCTGAGAACGAGAAAGACTAAATTGAACAATAGAGGCAAGTTGTCCAAACCAAACTTTTTCATACAAAGACTTTCAGCATGCTCACCTTTCCTGACCCCTCGAGCAACAAAACCTGGTAGTGGCCCATGTAAATTTTCTATTAAGAACACCATTAAGAAAAGTATTCTTAAAATTTAACTGATGTAGGGTAGTGATGAGTGACAGTTAAACAAACAAGATTCGGACAGGCATTAGCTTTGCAACCGGCAAGAAAGTGTCCTGATAATTCACTCCATACGCCTAAGAATACCCTTTGGGCGACTAAACGGATCTTCAAATGAGCAAATGACCCATTGAGATTCAGCTTCACAGTGTATACTGACTGACATCAACTGCTTTCTTCCTGGGAGGAAGAACAACAAGATTCCAGATGTCATTCTTTTTTAGAGCCAGTATTTCTTCCTTCATGGCATCCTTCCATCCTGAGAGAGACAAGGCTTCTTACACAAACTTGAGAATAGAATATGAGTCCATAGAAGAAATATAAAGACATAAAAAGTGAGACAAATGTGAATAGATACAAAGCGAGAAATAAGGTGAGATATGCAAGTGTGCTTACCCTTGTGAAGAGCAATAGAAAGATCATCAGAGACAGTGTCAGGATCAGTAGTAACATCATTAGAGGGTAATGCAGAATATTCTCACCAGTTTGTGATCTGAAAATCAGAACAATAGAATATGTTGGCACAGGTGCAATAGAAGTAAGTCTTGTGCAGATTGGTTGATTCTCCAAACAGGTGAGGAGGTTTTGGTTCTCCATGAACAAATAATAATATACCTAGCTCTGTATGAACTTATGATGGAGTATGCATAACTGATGGATCTGAATAAAGAAAACAAATTATCGTCCTAGGATAAGACAAATGGATTATCCTAGTCGAGTTAATAAAGGGGCTAATCAAATGAATGCTTTCCTATTTAACAAGACTCGCTTCTAAAGACTCAATTTGACTAGATTCAGAAATCAAAACTTTTAAAACTGATAAAGAGGGATGACCTAATCGACAGTGATGATCAAAAAGTGACTGAATTGGAGCACGCTACTGATTTGGAGACCAAGTCCCGGTAATATAATCTCTTTTTATGTTAATCATCTTCTACGTTCAAAGTTCCTGAAATTTACAAAACGTAGAATATAATTTTATTGAACAATTTAACACTTTAGTAATCTTACTAACTGATAGTAAACTGAAAGGAAAATTTGGAATATACAGTAAAGATAGAGATAGCGAAGATGTAGCATTAGCAAATCTTATGCTTTGAACAGAAAAAGTAGAACTGTCGACTTATGTAACAAAGAGAAAGAACATATAGAATCAAGAAAGGACATAATACATTTGTTCCCAGTCGTGCGATCAGAGCTCATGAATCTATAATCCAAGTAGAAAAACTAAATGAAGTAAGAAATACACTGAGATTACTTGTCCGATAAAAATGGTTGTCGAAGAAGGTGGAGTGGATGATGTGTGAAACTGCTGAAATATCTAATACAATAATTCATTCATCTACCTTCACTGACACAACTGCTATCAGATTGTCCTCGAGTTGTTGCTACATGAGCAGATCGAAACAGTCGCTGCTGCTTTTTTTGCAGCAGTGGGCAGTTGTACTTGGTGTGGCCTAACGCCTTACAATAATAAAAATAGATTACCTCTCGTGCTCTTCCTCATGAATGACCACCGCCACGGCCTCTAGCTCCAAAATCATTCCAATGGCCTTTACTCTTGTTGTTCTACCTTCGACTGCAAGAGCAAAACGATCTTGGGTTCTGTGACTCTGAAGGAACAGCTTCACGTAAGAAGTGGTAAGTATCCTCAAGTGACTTGACAGTAGAACTGTCAATCACATTCGTCGAGCCTTCGAAAAGTCAACTCCCAAGAAAATAAGGACTATCAATTTTTCCACATCTCATGCATCTTCTTCACATCAGCTATGATAGGAAAAATCTCCTTGACCTCCTCGAAAAATTATTGAAGTCGTAATAGAACTGGGCCAACGTTCAACTTTCTTGTTTACTCCTAAATAGCTCTTGAATGACATCATAGTCTCGACTCAGGTCGCTACCTCTTGAATACAACCTAAGTAAATCCACATCTCATTGCAATGTAGAACATATCATGAACATGTGACTCCATGCTCCTAAAAGTAGTGCAACATCCTGCCTCCAAGTCTGCGTTTTGAATCAGGGGGATCGTCAGTTAAATGGTAATTCTTAGCTCTTCCAGTAACATATATCTCAACAATTGTTTTCACTGTAGAAAGTTTTCATCGTTCAACTTTCTATCAGTGATCTTCCCGGAAACAAACGCAGAAATTACTGGCTTCATCTCTTCAATCATCACTCAAAACTAACAGAAACAAGCAAAAGAACCCCAAAAGGTTACAAAGCACTCAAATAAAAAAAATCAAAACCCAAATCAAAGTAAATTTTCAAGCCAAAAGAACCATGAGCTTTAACTGGCCATCCTCAAAGAATCTTGTTTTTACTGTTGCTGTTCACGTGAACAGTAACGCAGTAAACAGTAAAGTTTTTTATTTTTACAGTTCTGAATTCAAATCAGATTTGAATGAAGGAAAAAAAGAAGAAAAGAAAGAGAAGATGACTAGGGAAAGAGATGTTGATGGTGATGTCTTGATGGCGAGCAGAGCGACCACGATGAACGTGTGAAGGATAAAGAATCTTAAGGCTCTCATACTACTGTTCAAAAGTACACAGGCCTCCACGGGAGAACACGATAGGTCTTAAATAGAGGTTGAGAACCAATCTAATCCAAAAGCTTAAGCTAATAAGAAAATGCCTCACTTTTATTTAAATCCATCACTTTTTTATTTAATTTCGAATGTTCGACTATATTCGCACATGAATACCAACAATACCCCCCTTCAGTTGTGAATATACCTCCATCCACGAGAATTTCGGGCCATTCACGGATCTCGACTGTTCATAAGGACCTCATCGCGGGTACGCTAACCTTAGTCTCAACAACCGACAGGGAGGCAATAACCGTCTAACCATCCACGAATCTTCACTATTCATGAGAAACTAGACATTGGTCAACTTCCAACTCACTTATCGGGCTTCACATTAGAGTTCATTCCCCGTGGATCACAACGTAATACCATAAGTAGATTTAGATTATAAAAATTAGAGAATTGATGAGTCCTCTCTTTATACTCTTATTTATAGGCAAATACAATTATAACGCATAATATAAGTAGAATTCCTATGACTTTTAATTAGGTAACTATAATATGACTCATAATTCGGTAATTATAATATAGATTCAAGAAAGTCTAATTCTACTCTTATCCCTATTCTGCTCCTAATACAACTCATATACACTCCTTATACAAATCATATTTTCTAGCAGTATGTAGTGCAAAAATAGTAATAGCACCCATCACAAAGGAGATATTGAGATTTCCCAAGGCAAAACAATGCATGTGATCTGAAAGTGCAAACGATCCTAAGTCACATAAGACAAATGTTTAAAAAGATTAACAATCTCAACATTCTTTTCATTAACAAGAAAAATTCATCA